>WBMV01000665.1:4484-29401 GCA_013396655.1 Campylorhamphus procurvoides | reverse complement strand
CCTGTCCCTGTGTCCCTGTCCCTTGGGCTGGGGCTGCACAGTCACAGCTTCCCTGGGAACCTCCAGAACGCCCCTGCAGTCAAACCCTGGATGCTTTAAGGCTTAGCAGGCTCCTTCCTGGCTGCCCGAGGGACTTGGGGTGTCCAACTGGAGAAGGGGAAGCTCCAGGGAGGTCTCAGAGCCCCTTCCACAGCCTGAAGGGGCTTTAAACAATCCTGGGATTCTCTGGCACTGTCATTTTCCAGGGATGGAGTGATGGGGTTGTGATTTCCTTCCTTGACCCGAACAGGCATGGAATGAGTAACTGCTGATCCAGGATTGCTTTGGGGTATTTATGGCCAGAGGCATCACACAAGGCTGGAGAAAAGGAGGCTCAGGGGGGACCTCCTGGCTCTGCAAGTCCCTGATGGATCCAGGGGAGGGTCAGGCTCTGCTCCCAGGNTGGAGAAGGGGAAGCTCCAGGGAGGTCTCAGAGCCCCTTCCACAGCCTGAAGGGGCTTTAAACAATCCTGGGATTCTCTGGCACTGTCACTTTGCAGGGATGGANGCTGTTCAGCCCTGGCACAGCTGCCCAGGGCAGGGGTGGATCCCCATCCCTGGTGGGATTTCAAAGCCCTGTGGATGTGACACTTGGGGACACAGGTCAGTGGTGGCCTTGGCAGGGCTGGGGATGGTTGGACTCGATCTCAGAGGGCTTTTGCAGTGTTAATGATCCTGTGGTTTGATGCATCTCCCGTGAAGAAGATTTAAAATAAAGCTCCTTGGTGGCTGCCCAGAACTTGGCAATGGGAAGCCATTCCCTCTTGTCCTGTCCCTCCAGGCCTTTGGAGCTTTTCACCTCCTCTCCTGGCTTTCCTTTTCTGATTTCTTTTAGAAGGATCCTTTTCCTTTCAGGGGTGTCAGGACTGTGATAAACAGATCAGTGCTGATTTTTAGCAGACAATTTTCTGTCCTTATTTCTTGTCTCTAAGAAATGTTCTGCTCTCCCAGCTCTGGCTGAGAAACCCTCATTTCTCACATCAGGTTCCAACAAAGGCCATCAATTCCCTTGGAATTGTATTCCCAGGAGAGAGGGGTCCATCCTTGTTGAGCCACCAGGAGAATGAATTCCTTCATCAATCCGAGCTGGATTCATCCCAGACTTGAACTCTGTTTCTTTCCTCTGGAAGTGTCTCTTTAAAGTCCATCTTATCTCTCCTCTTTGAAGAAAAAAGCTTTTATACTTGACTCCTGGAAACATTCTTTTACTTGACTTCTGGAGGACACTTTCTCCTTTTATAAGGAAGGGAAAGAAGGTAGAAACGAGGTATTTTCATTTAAAGAAGCAGAGTTCCTACAAGAAATCTTTCCTGCTCGTTCCCAAAGGACAATTTAGCATTTTTTAGCAAAAAAAAAAGTCCCAATTTCTTCACTGAAAATGTATTTTTGCATTCCTCTTGCTTCCCACCTACTCAGGGACACAAGGGCAGGCTGCACAGCTTGAGGAGAAGGAGGTGGGGCAGAAGGTCAGGCTGATGCTGAAAGAGTTCTGCAAATACTGTGGGAGTCAAGGAGAGAAAAAGTTTGATCAAACACCTTTAGAGCCCAGAGAAGATTTCTCTGCACGGTGGAAGAAGAACATCCATTGTGCAGGACACGCTGTGGGCTGAAGGAACCTCTAATTGCAGGATGAAGGGGTTGATCTGGGGCTTCAGGGGAGCACCCACTGCCTTTGCTCAGAGATCCAGGAAATCCCTGTTTGCAGCTCTGTTTCCAGGAGCTGGGAATGTGCCCTGGCCCAGTTCCTGGTGCTCTGTGGGGCACCAAGGCAGCTCCAGGAGGGGAAGAGCTCCTGCAGCTCTGAGATCTTCCTCCCAAACACCTGGTGATGGACACGTAGCCCGTGGGTGATGTTTGGGGAGGTCGTGGTTGTGTCTCTGCTCTCCTCCTGCTGAGTCTCCCTGTTCTTTCATGTCCAGATTCAAGTAAAAGAATTGNACTGGGAAGCCATTCCCTGTGTCCTGTCCCTCCAGGCCTTGTCCCCAGTCCCTCTCCAGCTCTCCTGGAGCCCCTTTGGGCACTGGAAGTGGCTCTGGGCTCTCTTTCCATCAAAGCCCCCTGAAGTGAAACACTCCCAGAACACAAACCCATCCCAGCACAACCCCAGGGAATGGGAAGGTGACCACATGGAGCAAAACCAGCACCTTCCTCCTCTTCTCCTTGGGACTGAACTCCAACACCCCCCAAGTGCCCCTGTGCTGTACCCGGGGCAGCAGCAGGGTCTGGGGCATCTCCCAGTGTTTCCAGTTCAGGTTTCTAACTGGATTTATAGAGAAAATCCTTTGTTTTGCTGTATAACACAACAGGCCACTGTGCAGAGCTGCCTGGGAAGGCACAAAAGCAGCAAAAAGGGGCTCAAATGCAGCTTGGGAGGAGTACAAATGCATTTATAGGTTCTCCTCTAGCCTGGCCAATTCAGAGGGGTTTTATACAGAGCTGAAAATCTGACAGGCAGTTATAAAATTCAAAATAAAACACAAGAAATTAAATTTTTTAAAAGTATGTATAAAACAGAGGCAGCAGCAGTCGCTCCTCTTGGAGGCCACCAGAGATGTTCCACAACAGAACCAGGTGACATTGAGATTGGAATAAAACCCTCTCCCAGAAGGAGAACCCATCTGCCCTCCCACCCCAAGCCCTCCCCACATCCAACCCTCCTCCAAGCCCAGCAGAACTTTGCCTTTGCTGAGCTGAATTCAAACAGGGCTGACAGAACTGATGGGAACTGCAGCACGAGCCTGGAATTGTGGAGCTCCTGAAGCATTTGATGCTGCTGCTGCCTCCAGTCAGGGCAGACAAGAATTCTGGTGGCATTTTACAAGCATTAAATACAACCTTTCATCAGCACCAACAACACCAGCTTTTTTTTTCCCCTCCCTTTTTTTTTTCCCTGTTGCTCATACAAAGATTTTCATTGTGGCAAATAAAAATGCACACAAGGCAGCGAGGCACTGATAACATTTACCAGGCTCTGCAAAGCTGTTTAATTCAGGCTCAGCAGTGTTTTCTGGGGGTGTAAAAATGGATTGAAATTACAGGAGCTGCTCCAAAGCTCCATTAATAATTTATGGCACAGAGACCTCACTTATTCCCAGCCCCAGAGCTCCATCATTCCTCGCTTGGCTCCCAGGGGAAGGTTCCCTGTCCATGCCAGGGGGTGGCACTGGATGGTTTTTAAGGTCCCTTCTGACCCAAATCTGTGATTTTATGGCTCCACCACAAACTTTCTCAGTCACTCAAAGTCAGGACCCCCAGGCATTTGAAACCCCATTTCCCAATTAGGGGTACAAGATAATAGGAATGAAAATCCGAGTCTAGGTGGAAATGTGATGTCAGAGCTCTCACCAAATCCATTTACATCCCTAGTTTTGTTAAGAAAAATGGTTTGGTTCGACCCTGCTGGGTGAGACTCAATTCAGAGCTCCAGGAGAGCTGGAAGGGATCAAAAATCAGCAGCAAAAAGCAAAGAATGAGACTTTTCCCATTCAGGGGGAGCAGAAACCCCCATAATGAGATGTGGAACCACTGTATGAAAAGCAGGAAGAAACCAGTGGAAAACACAGCCTTCAACCCTCAGCCAAATGCTTTTCCATGAGAAAAAAAAAAGATGAAAAGCTGCAGGAAATCTGCTGAAACAGACACTGAAATTGGGAAATAAAACAAACCAAAGAAGCAACCCCAAACCCCCAAAGACAAGTGTGTACAAAAGGCTCCTCTTCTTGTAAGCCCCAGGCAAAGCCCTTTGTGGGGAAGAAAGGGGAGCTCAAGGATTCCTCGTGGCTCTGGAATTCTGCACAACTCCCGAAATTCAGCAACACACCCACTCCTGTCACAGTCACAGAACCCCAGGATGGGTTGGGTTGGAAGGGACCTTAAAGCCCACCCAGTGCCACCCCTGCCATGGGCAGGGACACCTCCCACCAGCCCAGGGGGCTCCAAGCCCCGTCCAACCTGGCCTTGGACACTCCCAGGGATCCAGGGGCAGCCACAGCTTCTCTGGGCACCCTGTGCCAGGGCCTGCCCACCCTCCCACCCCCCCATTCCTTCCCAGTCTCCCAGCCAGCCCTGCCCTCTGGCACTGGGAAGCCATTCCCTGTGTCCTGTCCCTCCAGGCCTTGTCCCCAGTCCCTCTCCAGCTCTCCTGGAGCCTCTTTGGGCCCTGCAAGGGACTCTCAGGTGTCCAGGGCTGGGAGAGCATCCAGTCTGGGCATTTTTCCTTGCCCCTGGATGAGGGGCACACAGAGCAGGGAGCTGTTTGAGCCCAGCACTGCCCGGCTGCCTCCGATCTGTCTGAGACACCATTCCCTGCTCTTCAGCTTCCCAAACTCATCCTCTGCTGTGACCTTGTCCCTCCTCGGGCCAGAATCAGGCACAACAAACTCCTGTGACCCAAGTGGCCAGCCAAGGAATGAGATGGGATATTGGGAAGGAATTGGTGTCTGGGAGGGTGGGCAGGCCCTGGCACAGGGTGCCCAGAGAAGCTGGGGCTGCCCCTGGATCCCTGGGAGTGTCCAAGGCCAGGTTGGATGGGGCTTGGAGCCCCCTGGGCTGGTGGGAGGTGTCCCTGCCCATGGCAGGGGTGGCACTGGGTGGGCTTTGAGGTCCCACCATCCCAACCCGTTGTGGGATGAACTGGGGACTGATGAAGACACATCCCCCCATGCCCCAGGTGCCCTGAGCAGACCCAGTGCAGTCCCAAGCCTTGGTTCTTCCCATCCCACCCATCCTGACCTCTCCCACCATGGATGTGCCCTGGACACCTGGATGTGCCTCCAGTGGACACCAAACACAGCCACTCCAAGGGATTTTAGGCTTGT
Source organism: Campylorhamphus procurvoides (assembly GCA_013396655.1). NCBI lineage: Eukaryota > Metazoa > Chordata > Aves > Passeriformes > Dendrocolaptidae > Campylorhamphus > Campylorhamphus procurvoides. The sequence goes on along the minus strand of WBMV01000665.1, from coordinate 24,545 downwards.
GCTTCACAAATTCCACCTCAGAGAGGGATTAATGAGGGAGCCACTAATTGAGCTGCATTTGTGTCCTGCTGAAAAATTGCAATTATCAATATTGGGAAGCTTTAAATGCTTCCCATCTGCACAATATCTCCCTCCAAATTTCTTTTTCTACTGTATAGTGCAAAAAGACCCAGTAAGGAGAGATGAATTTATTTGCTTTCCTTGCATGTCAATGTTTATTGCTTTATATTAATTTCCCTCTTCTTCCCCCCCTTTAAATTTGCATTCATTATTTGTGCTCTCTCATCCGACCATGTGAATGAGGATTTAAGCACATCCCCGGGTTTCTGAGGAATGAAAGGCCACGAAAGGAGCTCAAAGAACATCTCAATAAATATTGGTAGGCACCAGAGATGGGAATTAAAAATGTCAGTGCAATAAGGACACGATTCAGTGCAGTAAATACGAGGCAAACGCAAGTCAAAGAGGCAGCGTGGGAAATAATGAAGCGGCTCGACTGGATTTCCAATCTCGGAATTACATCTTAATTGCTGTGGCCAGATAGAAACATCTGCAGAGAGGAGTGCAGAAGACATGCCCCATCAATGGGAGGGATTGAGGCCAGCAAGGAAGACACTTCAGGAATAAAGCAGGGTGAGGATGAAGGTTCAGCATCACTCCCCCTCCTCCAAACCACCCTGGCAGTGACAGGGACATGTGAAATCACCCAAGTTGCTGCTGCCTCTGCCTGTATTTTAAACTCGGGATGTTATTTGGGATGGGAAAGCTCAGTGAGTGAAGAGATTTAATACCCTCGTGCAAGGGAAGCTGGGAAATGTGGGATGTTGGAGGGCTGAAACGTGCCCAGCATCTCAGGAGGTCCTTTAGGACTCACCAGAAACCCCAAATTCCCTCTGACCACCAATATTTTATGTATAAACCCTCTCTGTGAATTTATCCATTAATCACTCCTGTAGAATTCCAGTAGAAAGAGGTCATTTTTAAACATTTTCCCATATAAAATACCCCACATTATTTCCCTCTGGGTCAGACCTGACCCCAAACCAGAGGGCCCTTCTTCTCCCTCAAGGAGAGGACACAACTCCCTCTCTGGGACAAAAAAAGCCCTCCAGGAGAAGCAGCACCTCCTGCTCAGCCCTGCGAGTTCAAATCCACTTCCCTAGGAATTCCCTGACCTGGGAGAGGCTGAGCAGGACCTGGAGCAATGTGAGGAGCAGGTGGCAGTGCAGGACATTCCCCACCCCACTCCAGTCCTGCACCTTCACTGCCACCCTGTCTGGCTCTCCAGAGGCAGCACAGCAGGAGCTCACCTGTGTTTGGACCATGGATGGAGAGACAAGCACAGGAAGGACATGGAGCTGCTGGAGAGAGGCCAGAGGAGGAACCTGGAGATGCTCTCCAGGCTGGGAGAGCTGGGGGGGGCTCAGCTGGAGAAGAGAAGGCTCCAGGGACACCTGAGAGCCCCTTGCAGGGCCTAAAGGGGCTCCAGGAGAGCTGGAGAGGGACTGGGGACAAGGGATGGAGGGACAGGACACAGGGAATGGCTTCCCAGTGCCAGAGGGCAGGGCTGGGTGGGAGATTGGGAAGGAATTGGTGGCTGGGAGGGTGGGCAGGCCCTGGCACAGGGTGCCCAGAGAAGCTGGGGCTGCCCCTGGATCCCTGGCAGTGTCCAAGGCCAGGTTGGACGGGGCTTGGAGCCCCCTGGGCTGGTGGGAGGTGTCCCTGCCCATGGCACGGGTGGCACTGGATCATCTTTAAGGTCCTTTCCAACCCAACCCATTGTGGGATTCAGTGATCCTGTGGAATCTGGAGAACAAGATCTTGGAGTGGTCATGATTTCCTTGTACTGTGATACCAAAGAGTTTCAGGTGTTTCTTGCAGACCCATCGCTCAGGAACCACCTCAGGGTTTTTGGAGCTCCCTCCAAATCCTCCATTCTTGGCAGCCTCATCCTGGCTCACCTTTGCCCAGCCAAATTCTGGTTTTTCTCAGGGCTGGATTTCCCACTTCTCTTGTTTCAATATCATTTCTAATGCAGCTGCTGTTTTAGGGCTTGGCAACCCTGGAATGCTGTTGGGTTGCCTGAATAGCCTGGGATTTTTCTGCAGCAGGATTTGGGACTGCAGAGTCCCTGAGAGCACATTCCAGATGGAATTTTCCAGAGCCTGCCAGCTTTCCTGAAATCTGCATTTCCCAGTGACTCTGGAGCCTGGTTGAGCTGCAGTTTTCAGGGAATCTGTTCAGGCTCCTTCCCTGCTTTTCCCTCTGCCCTGGATTTTGTCTTCATCACTCCATGGAATAGGATGAATTGATGTGCAGTGCAGGAGCATCTTTGTGGAAGGGCCAGGGGGGAGGAGGAGGAGGAGGAGGAGGAGAAAGGCTGCAGGGCCATTACACCTGGACAGCTCAATCCATGCTCTTCCTGATGGAAAATTGAAGCTGCCAGTTGATGCAAACCCTCTTTCCCTGTGGGGATCCTGCACTGCCAGTGACCCCTGTCAAAGTACACTTTGTTTGGGGAAAAAAATCTTTATATGGAATCATAAAATGGAATAAAGTCCTCTCTCCTTGGGGTAAAGGGGAATGAGGCCAGAGGGCAGCTTGGGGTGCAAACAGCCCCTTGTGTTCTCTGTTGGCTCCTTCCTCACTGGATTTTGGGGGATATTTTTCTCCACAGAAAGACAGAGATTTGGGGTTCGCCTGGAGAAGGGAAGGCTCCAGGAAGACCTTAAAGCCCCTTCCAGTGCCTAAAAGGGCGCCAGGAGAGCTGGAGAGGGACTGGAGGAGATGGGAGATGGAGCTTCAGGGACTGGGGGAATCCATGGCTGGGAATTCTGTGGGGACTGGCTGGGGAGCTCTGCTTGGTGCTGGACAAGGCAAAGGATGAGCTGGAGCTTACAGGGATTTTTCTTGTCCCTTTTCCCACCATTCTGTACCCAGCAGGGTTGGGATGTGATTTTCTCCCAGGCTGAGGTGGCATTTAATGATATTCCAGAATGGAATATCTGGACTTTGGGTTGGGAGGGATGTCAAAGCCCATCCTGTGCCACCTCCTGCCATGGGACACCTTCCACTAGCCCAGATTTCTCCAGCCTGGATATTCCTTCCACAAGAAGGGAAACACCCAGGAGATCCATTGGACCATCCAGAGATCAAGGGATTGAATAACTGCCCTGGGAATAAAACCCAGCCCTGCCTGTCCCCCAAATACCCCAAACCCTCCCCAAATACCCCAAACCCTCCCCAAACCAGGGGTCTGTGTCACTCTGGCTGGCAGGAGGTGTTGGGCTCTCTGACTGTGCAGCTCCAGGGAGCTGAGAGAGACTCTTGGCATTATTAGGGATGTGTGTGTGTGTGTGAAATAATAATTAGCCCCATCTGAAAGCAGCAAATGCCAAGCAGCTCCAAGGCCATTATTTGCTTTATCTTTGCCTAAATTCCTCAGTGCTGAGAGGAATCTGTACATGCCAGTTAAGCTTTGGTGGCGAATTTCCATGTCCTTACACTGCTCATTTGCTGATTCTGTTCCTGCTGGATGCAGGAGATCTCCTGAAGGGCACTGGAAAGGGGCTGAGGGTGGGCATGGAAGGGCACAGAGTGGCTTTAAAGGAGCCAGAGGAGCGTGGGATGTGTTAAAATAGCCAAGCCTTGCCAGATGTTTGGTTGTTTTCCTCTGGCATTCTCCTCAGAGCAATTAGACAGGGATAAAAACCTCGGGAGAGGCTTCCAAGGAAATATTGACCCCTGACATTTTAATTAAGGCACATGGAAGGAACGTTGGAGTCTCCAATGAGGACAATGGCAAAGTGGATTGGGTTTGTTTCCCATCCCCTGGTAACATCCTCAGGCTGGAGTCTCAACCTAAAGAAGAGATAAGGCATTTGGGTTAGAAAAGACCTATCTAGGCATCCATCCATCTATCCATCCATCCATCCATCCATCCATCCATCCATCAATCCATCCATCCATCCATCCATCCCCCAGCACTGCCAAAGCCACCACTGACCAGTGTCCCCAAGTGCCACATCCACATGGCTTTGAAATCCCTCCAGAGATGGGGATCCACCACTATTCATTTTCCTTCACTTTTGTTTTAAAAAGGATAATGGAAAATTGAAGGAGGGGCAATTTTAATCTCAGCTCAGTCCCATCATTTGTATCCAGAACCAAAAGAAGGTTGTGCATTGAGGTGTGGGATGGACCTTGGGAGCGAAGCCACCTCTGCACTGGTGTGACAAGGTCATGGTTATTGGAGCAAGTCCAGAGGAGCCCATGGAGATGCAGGAGCCCCTCTGCTCTGGGACAGGCTGGGAGAGCTGGGGGGGCTCACCTGGAGAAGAGAAGGCTCCAGGGACACCTGAGAGCCCCTTGCAGGGCCTAAAGGGGCTCCAGGAGAGCTGGAGAGGGACTGGGGACAAGGCCTGGAGGGACAGGACACAGGGAATGGCTTCCCAGTGCCAGAGGGCAGGGCTGGCTGGGAGATTGGGAAGGAATTGGTGGCTGGGAGGGTGGGCAGGCCCTGGCACAGGGTGCCCAGAGAAGCTGGGGCTGCCCCTGGATCCCTGGGAGTGTCCAAGGCCAGGCTGGACGGGGCTTGGAGCACCCTGGGCTGGTGGGAGGTGTCCCTGCCCATGGCAGGGGTGGCACTGGGTGGGCTTTGAGGTCCCTTCCCTCCCAAACCCTTTTCTGGCTCTCTCTGGTGGCTCTGCAGTCATGCAGTCCCTGAATTACTGCACAGTGTGTTTTAACTGCACTTAGCTGTAGCTTGAGGAAAAGCAAAAAGCGACCCCCAAAAGCCTGAAGTGTCTTTGGAGCTGTTGAGATGCTGCACATGAAGATTTTCTTGTCCCTGGTTTATCTGCACTGGATTTAAAGCTTCCCCATCTCTTTATCTTCCCTGATTACTCAGATCTCTGTGATCTCGAGGGTGAAACGCTGAGCTCCAGGAGAGATTAGAGGGACAAGGAAACCCAAACTGAGTCCCAACCCAGGAGCTCTGCAAAGGAATTGCTGTTCCCAGCAGACCCCCGAGGTTTCTGTGCAACCCCCCTGCCTTTGATGCTCTGCTTGTTGCAGCATCAGCTGATCAGGGATTAGGGAGCTGATGGATTAGATTCCCTGGGTTTTGGGGTTTTTTTTTTGCACAGCATCAAAGGGAATCAATGTCTGTGGCTGAAAGGCTCGTGCCTGAGTGACATCCTCCCTTGGAGTGGGGCTGGCACCACGAGCTCCCAGGGCTGGGTCGTGCTCTGTGTGCCCATCAGGGCTCAGGTTTTTAAGTGGAATGGGTGGAAAAAAAAACTTTAAAAAAATGAGAGCTCTCCCCGCCTTTTCTGGGCAGGCAGACATTGAAGGTCCTGATGAAAATTCTCCCTGACTTTGATTCCAGAATACAAGGATGGAAGTTGACAAACTCTGGCTTGAAACCTTTCCCATTGGCTTCATTTTTTCTGGAAGCAGATTCGCAAACCAGCCTGGAAAGCAGAGGCTCCTTCTTCCAGGGCTTGTGAGGCTGGCCAAAATCACAGGGAAAAAATTAAAACCAACCCTGATAAATATTTCATTTGCTATGTTTTTACCCAAATAAGGTGGGGAAGAGCAGGAAGCCTCGTGGCCTGGCACAGCTGGCAGTTCCTGGAGCTGCTGTTGTGGTATAGCTGAACATGCCAGCCAGGTTGGTGGCACTGAGGGCAGGGAATTTGGGCAGGAGATGCTTCTCCAGGTGACAGTGCAGGTCTTGGTGCTTCAGGGGCTCTGAGCAGGTGGTCACTGCTGGTTTGTGTGTTCAGGGGTCCCACTGTGACCTTGCAGGAGGGGCTGAAGGAGCTGGGGGGGCTGAGCCTGGAGAAAAGGAGGCTCAGGGGGGACCTTCTGGCTCTGCAAGTCCCTGCCAGGAGGGGGGAGCTGGGGGGGGTCGGGCTCTGCTCCCAGGGAACAGGGACAGGAGCAGAGGGAGGGTCAGGGGGGACAGCAGGAGGAATTTGTGCCTGGCAAGGGTGGTCAGGCCTTGGCAGGGGCTGCCCAGGGAGGGTTGGAGTGCCCAGCCCTGGAGGTGCCCAAGGCAGGACTGGCCGTGGCACTCAGAGCTCTGGGCTGGGGGACAAGGTGGGCATCGGGCACAGGGTGGGCTCCCTGGGCTGGCAGGGCTTTTCCAGCCTCAGGAATCCTGGGATTCTGTATTTCCTGGAAAAGGGGGGCTCTCCCCACCTTGCTGGGCTGCTGAGGTGTTTCAGAGCTGGGCTGTGCCAGGTCCAGGTTGTGTGTTGCTGATTTACACCAACCAGCTCGCTGGGACCCAGGCCCTGCTCTCCCTGCTTTCATTTGCAAGCACTGCCCTGCCAGGAGGGCTCTGATTTGCCTTGCCCATTGATCTCCACAACAAATACCCTGCACTTGTTGAATCTGTGCTTTGCTCTCCTGAAATATCACCCCAAGAGCACAGCAGGGCTCATTATCCCGGATTAGACAAGTGTTCCTTTGTTCCTCACAAAGTGATGGATATCAGGAAGACACAGAAGGCACAAAGAAGAACAAGACATTTCCAAATAATTGGAAAATGTTATTAAAATGGCAGTGATTTCAATAAAAGCAAGGCAAGGAGACAGCAAATGGAAGGTCAAGGCTGTGGCTCCACTAAAGGGCTCTCAAAAACCTCACATGGTCAGTTCTTATCAGGCTTTTTGCACCCCAGAGTGTTCCTGGCATTTGTTATTTTATGGCAGAGGAGAAAGAACAAGTTTATCACGGCTTCTTTATTTGTGTGTGTTTGCAAATGTCGGGCTGGTCTTTGTGGACATTCCAAAAAGCCTCAGGAATAAAGAAGGTCCAAAGTGATTCAGTGGCAGGAGAAAGTCTGATGTTTCTGGAACCTTCCTGGGCAGGTGGAGAAGGAGCTCTGAGCGTGGTGGGAGCAAGTGAGAATGGTTTTAAACTAAAAAAAGAGAGGTTTAGGTGGGATATTGGGAAGGAATTGGTGGGTGGGAGGGTGGGCAGGCCCTGGCACAGGGTGCCCAGAGAAGCTGTGGCTGCCCCTGGATCCCTGGGAGTGTCCAAGGCCAGGTTGGACGGGGCTTGGAGCACCCTGGGCTGGTGGGAGGTGTCCCTGCCCATGGCAGGGGTGGCACTGGGTGGGCTTTGAGGTCCCTTCCCATCCAAACCATTCCAGGATTCTTTGGTTCTATGGTTCTCTTTGCCTAATATAAAAAATGTATGAATGATAGAGCTAGAAAAGAAGGAATCACAGGAATGTTCCTGCTCAGTGGGAGAGGCCACAGCACCCCCCTTGCTGCTCCTGGGTGTCCAAAGGCACAGGACTTTGTCACCCCCTAAAATAAGGGATTAATACCCAGTGACAGCCCTGCTTGGGCAAATGGGGAGTTAAAAATTAAATATATATGCAGGAGTGGAAATGCACAATTCCTCTTAGGCTGAGTTTTTTAGTTTCATGTTGAGCTTGTTTTTGAGGCTGTTTAATTAGCCCCGAAGAGCTGCTGAGGAAGTTCCTTGCAGAATTTGCTCCCCCACAATACTCCTGACATCAGTGCTTTTGAACCAAAGGAAAAAAGCTTACAATTAATTACAGAGCATTAATTCCCTGCTATTACCTGGCTGCCTATGCAGATTTTTGTTTCCCTCCCTGACAAAACTCCAGGAAAAAGTGCCATCAGGTTATTTGGCTGCCTTTTATGCCTTTCCCTTCCTAAATTAAAGCTGTGTCTAACACAAGATAATAGCTGTAGTTAGATGAGCCTGAGCTGAGCTCATGTCAGATGAGGTTCAAGATAATTGATGCTGTAAATATCCCTGGAGTGGAAAGAGAGCTGGTATTAATGGCTGGAAAATTCGCTCTGTTTATGGGAATTCGAGTGGAGCAGCAATGGGAAATAGGCCCAGATTGTTAAAGCACTGGGGCTCAGGCTTCGTGTGCTGCTCACATTTATTCCTGGCTGGCACCTGGAAACTTCCCTGGCACGTGGCTGCTTTTGGAGGCACCTTTTGGGGAAGGTGAGGAGGGTTTGCTGCTGTTCTGGAGGGGCTTAGGGTGGGTGCTCTTGTTATATCCCAGAAATGCACAGTCACAGCATCAGTGAGGCTGCAAAAAACCTCCGAGATCATCAAATTCCATCTTTGAATCTCCCCATGCCCACCAAACCACATCAAAGTTCCAAATCTCCTCATTTTTGGGTGACTTCCAGGGCTGGGCACTCCAACCCTCCCTGGGCAGCCCCTGCCAAGGCCTGACCACCCTTGCCAGGCACAAATTCCTCCTGCTGTCCCCCCTGACCCTCCCTCTGCTCCTGTCCCTGTTCCCTGGGAGCAGAGCCCGACCCCCCCCAGCTCCCCCCTCCTGGCAGGGACTTGCAGAGCCAGAAGGTCCCTCCTGAGACCCCCAAATGTCTGTCTTTAACTTGATGCCCCTTATCTGATGGGCAGAGAAGGCTCAGCCCTGGCACGTGCAGGGCACCAGGAGCGCAGCAGGAGGCACCTCCCCAAACACAGGATCCTAAAATGGTTTGGGTTGGAAGGGACCTCAAAGCCCACCCAGTGCCACCCCTGCCATGGCAGAGACACCTCCCACCAGCCCAGGGTGCTCCAACCTGGCTTTGGACACTCCCAGGGGCAGCCACAGCTTCTCTGGGCACCCTGTGCCAGGGCCTGCCCACCCTCCCAGGGTTCTCCACCTGCAGGACTCTCCATTATTAGAGGAGCAGAATTAAAAGCTTAGGTTTTGTCTGGGTTTTCTCCATCCCTTCTTCATTTCCAGCCCTTTCCCTCTCCCTAAATCTCTGCTCTGCTGGGGACACCCAGGAGTGCCCAGGTGGAGCTGAGCTGGGCTTTGCTCCAGTTCCCACCTCTCCTTGTTCTCTGTGTAAAACTGCACCCACCAACTTGACATAAATAATGTGCTGGAGCTTAATTATCTTTGGGGTCTCCACCCCCGTTTGAAACTCTGCTCAAAGAAGCCCAAAAGCTCCGGAGGGTTTTGGGGAAGGAGGTTTTGGCACATGGAGAGGGAAGAGCCTTTATCCAAGGAATCAAATCTTGGCTGCTCCTCGGGATTCAGCTGCATCTCCATGCTGTGCTCAGGTTTGGGTTGGATTTTTGCTGCTGGTGCAGAATTGTTGGGAGGGATCAGGATGGAGAGAAGCAGGATGAGGTCTGGGTGACCCCCTAAGGCTCCTTTCCAGGCTGGATGGGATTGATTTCGCCATCTGCTCCTGGAATGGGCTGGCTGGGGAGTTCCTTTCAGTCAGCAGAAAGTCTTGACTTGTCTGAGCCAGGCCAGGGCACTAAATATTCTGGGCAGACCCAGTTTCCTCTTTGCTCTGCTTGGGTTTGATTTGTCATCTTCATTCACCCCCAAGGAATTTCTTCCACGGCCCCCTTTTTTCATCATCCACTCACTGTTATTTATGTCCTCTGGTCCCGGCTTTCTTTTTATTTCCCTTCCCCTAAAATGTGTATTTTATATTCTGTTTGAGTAAAACTGGGGAGAAATACAGTCTTCTTTAGGAGCAGAGATTGTCAGGCGGCGTGGAGAGCTCTGCTGAGGTTTCCACACTGACATTTTTAATGGCAAACAGTTTAAGGCTGGAAGATAAACGGGAGTCTTGGAAGAGCAGAACTTTTATGGGGCACGAGGGAGGAACCCTGGCACTTTGTGTTAGTGTGGAATCCTGGGATGGGTTGGGTTGGAAGGGACCTCACAGCCCACCCAGTGCCACCCCTGCNTATGTTTTTTTTCTCTATTAAAATGTTGTTGTTCTCATTTGAGAACACTTGGAGAAGGCAGGGAGAGAGCAGTGGGTGAGAGCCCCTGTTCTCAAGGGCCCACTGTTTGCCCTCAATATCCTCAGAATTCAATTTTTAACAAGGATTTCAACTTTGTGAGGGGTGTCTGGACAAAACCTCCTGGAACCACTAAGTGGAGATGGATGTGGCGTAGAAATGCACTTTCCTAACCCAGTTTGTTGCTCATTAATTCCCCCAAATTAGGTTTCTTTCCCTTTCCAAAGCGAAGGAACAAGCATTAATTAGGTTTGGGCTTCTGCAACCACGAATGACTTCTTTAATATGTTAAAAAGTCCTATTTGTAACAATTATTCTCAGCAACGTGTCCTGCGTGGCAGGTGGGCTTTGGTATTAGTGCCTGTTGCTCCTGCATGGGCTGGGAAATCATTTTTCTGGCTTTTATTGTGTCCAAACCGTGTAGAAATCAAGAAACCCGACGGTAGGTGTTAAATCCCCCAGTCCCTGCAGTGTCACAGGGCCTTTAATTGGGATTTCTGCCCCTTTTGGTGGCTCCTGGTGCTCCCTCAGGGTTTTGGTCAGCGCTGTGGGAAGCCAGAGTGCTCTCTGTGGAACACTCTGATGCTCAGGCAAGGAAAAGATGGTTTAAACACCTCCATTTCTTGATTCGAGTGCTCTTGATTTAATGATAACGATCTGGGGTTCTTTAATCAGCTCTGATTGCGTCTTTTTGCGTTGAATTTCATATTCCAATTGACCACGACACGGGTGCAGTTTGACCTCCTTTATTTCAGAGCTCTCTCTCTGGGTTTTTGGGGTTGGGGTTTTTTTTTCCTGCTCTTCTCCTATTCCCTGTCCTAACTTGTATTTCCCTAAAAACCCTCTGAGCGTGGTTTGGAGAGGTGAGGAACCCTCTGTGTGCCAGGACAGTGTGTTCCTCTGCCCAGCTGCTTCAATAATTCAGGTTCTTCCCTATTTTGAACGGGGTTTCCTTCCATTTCCAGCTTTAAATCTGTCACCTTTTGTACCTGCTGTTAATTAACAGCCTGTAATAAATTTATTATTCACTCTTCTTGGTTGAGGAATTAAATGTGCCGTGCCCTTTCTGTCTTGTCCAGCAAACCCATGTCCTGGGTGCGTTCCCCAGTGCTTTTCTGGTGCTCTTTTCTTTGCCCTTTAATTTCTCAGTGTTGCTTTACAAGTGATCCCAGCAATTCCTTCAATTCAGGGGGTGCTCAGAGTGCCTCACACTGTCTCACTCACTGGTGCTGCTGACTGATCCTCTGGGGGGAGTTCGTGGATGGGCTTTGTGCTCTGGGAGGGTCTGATTTTATTCTTGGGAAAATCCACTGATCCTTGTTCATCTGTGCATGTGCCCATGGATTTGTGTAATGGAATCTNGTCCCTGGAGCCTTCTCTTCTCCAGCTGAGCCCCCCCAGCTCTCCCAGCCTGTCGCAGAGCAGAGGGGCTCCAGCCCTTGGAGCATCTCCATGGGTTCCTCTAGACCCTCCAGCAGCTCCACATCCTTGTACTCTTGTTCCCAGGGCTGGGGGCAGCTTGGGGGGTCTCCCCTGAGGGGGCAGAGGGGCACAATCCCCCCTGCCCATCCTGCTGCCCACGCTGGGGACCAGCCCAGGTGCCAGAGCACATTTCCAGGTCCTGTTCTGCTCTCTGCTGTCCCAGCTGCACATGCAGACCCCTCAGTGCTGCTGTGACTGCTCTCAGGGCACTCCAGTGCCAGTTCAGCCCCATAAAGAATGGGAACTGGCTCAGTTTGGTGTCCTTGGGTAAAGAACCCCCCCCTTGCAGGGCTGTAGCACCCCGTGCCATCCTCCTGTTCTCACCAGGACCTGCTTGTGTGAGCAGCTCAGGCAGGTTCCACTCAGGTATATTTAGAACCTCATTAAAAGAGCAGAGCAAACATTTTCTCTCTAAAATCCCTTCCCTGAGCGTTCCTCACATTTCCCCCCTTGGATTCCTTGTCGATCCAGGCAGGCAGAAATGGGCTGGAGCTGTGCAGGGGATTGTTGCCTGCCGAGGTCAGCTGGGTTGTCCTTTTGTGTCTGAGCGTGCTAACAATCTCCTGGCACGTGTTTGATCCTCCTTGAGTGCGATTGGAGATCAATAGCAGCTCCTCAGGGCTCTCCCAGGGTCACGCTCCCAGGCGTGGGAACAAGGAGGGAACACTTGCTTTCCTGGAGGATGTGGCTTTGTTTGGCCAGGCTCTGCCTGCTCTTTACACGCTGCAGATGCACAATAAACCTCTCTAAAAGGCTCCAGGGGGGAAAAATAACTCCTGTGCAGCTCCAGGGAATTTGGCTCCCCTGTTTCCAGCTGTTTTGGAGTTGTTGTGTCTCCAAAGTGCCCACACTGATGGATGGAGGGCAGGACGGCTCGTTCTCCTGTCCATGGGTGTGCAGGAGGGGGATACAGGGAATTATTGCACTTTAGATCACAGAGAGAGCACTTCAAACCTGCCTGCCCAGAGGAGCTGGGGCTGCCCCTGGATCCCTGGAAGTGTCCCAGGCCAGCTTGGACAGGGCTTGGAGCACCCTGGGCTGGTGCGAGGTGTCAGGTTAGAACTGGATGGGCTTGAAGGTCCCTTCCAATGCAAATGATTCAACAATTCTATGAATTAGACCAAGTCAGTCCTATAAGGAGCAGCTGATGGACCTCAAATGCTGGGATCTGTTCTGGGACCCTCCTTTCAGGAAAGATCCTGAGGGGCTGGAGCATGTGCTGGGAAGAGAAGGGAGCTGGGAAGGGGCTGAGGGAGCTGGGGGGGCTGAGCCTGGGGCAGTGCCAAGGCTGAAGTGTGGGGTGGGCGCTGTGATCTGTGNTTGAAAGCTTGTGCTGGGTCACGGAGGGTCCAGTAGGGAAGAGCACGTGAGAAACGTGGTCCTTTGGTGCCTCAGAACAACCGAGGAGTGGCAGAAGTGCCCGTGCTGTGCCAGGGCTCTCCCTGCTCTGCCCGTCCTGATGGAGCCCTTTCAGTCCCTTCCCAGATGTTTGTTTGTTCTTGTCCCGCCTTCCCAGCGTGGCTCGCTTGGAACATCTGAAGACAAAGGCAGCTAATTAACAAATGAAATCAGCCAAGTGTGCAGCCCCAGCAGCTGAAATGAGATGATGCAGCAGCAAATCCAGGCTCTGATGTGCTGTCCTGTGGTGAGGGCTCACAGGATGGGGGAATATCCTGAGCTGGGAGGGACCCCCAGGGATCATCAAATGCAACCCCTGGCCCTGCCCAGACACCCCGACAATCCCACCCTGTGCCTGGGAGCCTATCCAGGATCCCTGTCCATGCTGCCCAGAATGCCAAGGCTCATTTGAAATGCCAAGGTGGCACCCACAAGTCACTGAGAGAAAAAACCCAACCCTTTTCATTTCTCTCTCTTTGAATCCATCCCCTTCCCTCCTGCATCCTTTGGTCCAAGGATGTACTTTTGATGTGTGACACTTCCAGGATTGCCACAAGAGCCACATTTCCCATTCTTGCATTTAAACCTCATCCCATTTTGTTTATTATTCTTATTCAGGCTTAAATTCCTGAGCAAAGTATTCCCCATTAGGGAGGATGACAATATTCCTGCTCCTCACTTTGAAGCAGATTTTTACTGCCAGCAAACAGGGAAAGGAGTTGTTATCCAGGAGTGATTGATGGAATTCCTTAATTAAATCAGCTGTTGGAGCCTTGAGAGAGAAACCCAAAGGGGATGGAAAATGCAGAAGAGCCTCGAAGGCACCTCAAGCCTTGCAGGCTCTGCAGGGAGTGTTTCCTTCCCTGGGCTGGGAGCTCATGGAATTGCTGCTCATGGAATTCCTGCCCAGCTCAAAGTGGCAGAAGCTGGTCCAGGAGATCCCAAACCCCAGCAGAGACCCCAGTGAGTCTGGGATGGAGATCTGAGCTGAGCCACTCTGGCTAAACCCTTTTTCCATCTCTAATTTCACTTGCCTGAAAGACCAGGGCAAGACTTGCTTAGTACCAAAAAGCCTGGATTGGAATGTTGCCTCTTCTCAACCCTTCTTAAATCCTGAGATGGTTTGGGTTGGAAGGACCTCAAAGCCCACCCAGTTCCAACCTCACTTCTACTAGACCAGACCACACTGTGGGACACGGTCCATGTCTCCTACAAAAGATAGGACAATCCTTCCCATGCTTTGGAATTCAGCACAGAGAGGACTTTGTAACATCTGCCACTCTTGTGTGCACCTTCCCCAGGTGTCCCAGCTTAGGTCAGCCCCACCTTAGCCTGGGCTTTGTCTTTGGGAGCTCAGGGATGTGGGAAGGGAATCCTTCCAGGGCAGTGCTCATCATGCCTGTGCCATCTGAGGTTGGGGAGCTGGTGGGTTCCATTCAGAGTCTAAAGACTGAGAAATTGAACCTCATGGTGGCCTAAACCACTGTGGAAAACATGTTTCTGTAATTATTTTCCTCTTGATTAGCAGACTTGGTAACCATGTAGCAACACCCATGGCTTCAGTTGAATTTAGAGAGCGATTAGTCAGTCGCCTCTTCATAATTTGATCAACCCAAAATGAAAATGTTGGGGATTTTTTTTCCCCCTTCTTGTAAAGCACTAAAGTGATTCATCTTGTTGAGTTTCCCAATTCTAAATCTTTCTCTTTCCTCCTCACTGGGTTATTTATGTGCAGGATTTGAAGTCATTGAATCGTGGAATGGTTGGGTTGGAAGGGACCTCACAGCCCACCCAGTGCCACCCCTGCCATGGGCAGGGACACCTCCCACCAGCCCAGGGTGCTCCAAGCCCCGTCCAACCTGGCCTTGGACACTCCCAGGGATCCAGGGGCAGCCACAGCTTCTCTGGGTGCCCATTCCACCCTGAGTGCTGCTGGGAGGAACAAACACCCCCAGACACGCACAGAGCTCTAAACAGGGGTTTATTTGTCAAACTGGATATCAATTAGTACTAATTCAATTAGCCCTTGAAACCAGAGTTCTGCAGAGCTCCCACCAGGGATCAGGTGGCTTTAGGACAACCCTGCTAAAGGCAGGGAATGTGGGATTTTCCTGCCTGCCCCGTGATGTCACTGCAGAACTCCTTGGCAGTGTCACCCAGAAAACATCCTGGGGATGCTCTTTCTACCTCTGAGCCCTCGCTGTGCCCCAGCAAAGCTCAGCCTTCCAGAAGAGCCCAGCCAAAGTGGCCCTGCCTGCCACTGGAGCTCCACGAACCCTCCCAACAACTGCTTTGTCCCCTCTTCCTGCTGCTCCTTGGGCTCTGATGCAGCTCCCGGGATCTTTTCCTGGGAAAAACATTCCATGAGGTTCTGCAGTGCGAATTTGCCGTGCCCCGGCCGTTACGAAACACTTTGGCAGAGGCTTTGCTGCAGTTGCAGTCCCAGCCTGGAAGGCTTGGAGCTTTTCCTGCTGCTCTTTTCCAAATCCATGCCCTGCCAGAGCACAGCAAACGTTTTGCTCTACTGGTGTTGGATCAAAGGAGAGGGGCTTTGGATGAGGGCAAGGAGGGGCAGGACAAGGGGGGATGGCCTTCAGCCAAAGGAGGATGGATTTAGGAAGAAGTTCTTTGCTCTTGGGCAGAGAGGTTGTGAACATCTTATCCTTGGAATTCTTCAAGGCCAGGTTGGACGGGGCTTGGAGCACCCTGGGCTGGTGGGAGGTGTCCCTGCCCATGGCAGGGGTGGCACTGGGTGATTTTAAGGTCCCTTCCAAGCCAAACCATTCCATGAGTCTGTGTTTCTGTAGTCCAGCATGGACCTGTTGAAGAGAGCAGGTGGCACAAGCAAGTGGTGGCATCCCAGCTCGTGGAGTCATGGAGTAATTTGGAGTAATTAATACAATTAATATTTGTCCAGTCTCCTGCTCAAAGCAGGGCCAGCTTCAGGTTAGGTCAGATTGTTCAGGATTGTCTCCAGTCACTCCTTGAGTGTCTCCAAGGGTGCCATTCCAGAGCCTTTTTGGACACTCCTCCGATCCTACAGGGAACTTATTTCATCCAGCACCAGGAGGAATTTCTCGTGGTGCAAATCAGCCCTACTGGCTCATGGCCCTTTACTCTGCATCTCTAAGAAGGGTTTGATTTCATCTTCTCCACAACTCCCTGGTAGTCATTTGAAGGCAGAAATGAGATTTCTTCTTCCTCTTGTCTTCTCCTTTGCCATCATCTTCTCTAGAACTTCCTGGGAGGCAGATGAAGGGAGAAACGAGATCTTCCCTTCATCCCCTGAGCTCCAGGCTGGCCAAACCCAGCTCCCCCAGGTGCTGCAGGTTCCTGCTCCAGCCCTCCCATCCTCTTGGTGCCTCCTGAGCACTTGCTCCAGGATATCCATGTGTTGGCCTGGCCAGGCTGCCCAGGGTGTTGTCTCACAGCTTTGGGTGAGAGGAGAAGGATCATCTCCCACTCTTGCTCTGGCAGCCAGGAGTGAGGTGGGACCTCCTGTCCAGCTTCACCAGCACCTCCAAGGCCTCTTCTGCCAAGGTGTTTTTTGGCCAGGCAGCCTCAGCCTGCCTTGTGCTGGGGTGTTGGTCGCCACCACAGCCTTGGCCAGCTCTCCTTTAGTCCTGGGATCAGGGTTTGAGGGTTTAGTGGGTCTGCTCTTGAGTGACTTCCCCAAAGTGAAGAGTCAGGAGGTCTCAGGTGTTTCCCCCAAGGATGCACCTTCATCTAAAGGTGAGAGTTTGGGTTTAGGGCTCATGTGTGACAGTCAGCCTTGTCTGCCATCCAGAGCTGGGCTTTGATAAGCATAACCTGGAGATCCCTCCTGTGTGGAATATTCAAAATACAGGGAAATGGGTGTTTTGCCCTAAAAGCTGCAGCGAGTTAATTTGCTGCTCATGATTCCCTCCTGCGTGAGTGGGAGACGCACCAGCCTCTTCCAAATGCTGCAGTGATTCCAAATAACCTTTCAAGCCAACCTGCCGTCTCATTAGGAAATGCCAGGCTCGTTTGGAGCCCCCGTTCCCTCGTTTGCTCCCGTGGCATTACACGAGGTGTTTTGTCGGGGAGGGCGAAGGGAACATTTGCTTCCAATCTGGGCCCCATTACAAAGTGATCATTGCTCAGATCGTCCCAAATCTGGGGACACGTTTTGGTTCTAATTAATCAAGAGGCTCTCCAGCTTTGCTCTTGTTGTGCAGATCCAAGGGGAGCAGCTCAGGAGTGTTTTTGAGGTGCGAGGTGCTTTTCAGTGGGGGTGTTTGGTATGTGCTCATCTATTCAGTTTGTGGACAGTGGGCTTCCCTTAGCCCCATGGGCCTCTGCCCCACCTGCAGCTCCTGGGAAGTGACAAAATCCCGAATTTTCTGAGAAGTTCCGCACTGATGGACATCTCACACAGCACTCTGGGGGAGCTACAGAAGTGTTTGAGCAAAGTGCATGTGGTGCTTCCCCCAAAACACCAGTCCTTGTTTTCAGGGACGAGAGGAAACGACCACAATTGCACCAGAGGAGGTTTAGATTGGATATTGGGGGACATTTCTGCTTGGAAGGGGTTGTCAAGCACTGGAACAGGCTGCTTATGAAAGTGGTGGAGTCTCCATCCCAGGAGGGGTTCAAAAAACATGTGGATGTGGCGCTTGAGGGTGTGATTTAGTGGTGTTGGTTGATGGTTGGACTTGGTGATCTTGGAGGTCTTTTCCAACTTTAACAATGCCATGAATCTCTGATTCACCACCTCTGAAGAGGGACTGAGTTCTGTGGGTGCCTTTGGTTGGTTCCCTTTGTGACCACGTGAAGATTTGAGCACCTCGTTCTGCATTTCACTGAATGGTGGCCTCGAAGAGACCTGATGACTCCATATTTGGGCAGTTACTCCCACAGGAATGTGTAAAACTGGTGTTAAATTTGGGGTTGAGGGATTAATTAAGCCCTGCTCGAAGGGTTATTGACATTGCAGGGAAGGAAGGCCCTGAAATTGTTTCAGTCAAGGCTGAGTTTCATGTGGGAATGTGGTGCTGCTCCATGCTGGGAGATACCAGTTGGAATGTTGCCTCCAGCCCTGGGGTTCCAATAGGAAAGGACCTGTAGGAGGGATTCCAGAGGAACCCACGGAGATGCTCCAAGGCTGGAGCCCCTCTGCTCTGCAGCCAGGCTGGGAGAGCTGGGGGGGTCACCTGGAGAAGAGAAGGCTCCAGGGACACCTGAGAGCCCCTTGCAGTGCCTAAAGGGGCTCCAGGAGAGCTGGAGAGGGACTGGGGACAAGGCCTGGAGGGACAGGACACAGGGAATGGCTTCCCAGTGCCAGAGGGCAGGGCTGGCTGGGAGATTGGGAAGGGATTGGTGGGTGGGAGGGTGGGCAGGCCCTGGCACAGGGTGCCCAGAGAAGCTGTGGCTGCCCCTGGATCCCTGGGAGTGTCCAAGGCCAGGCTGGACGGGGCTTGGAGCACCCTGGGCTGGTGGGAGGTGTCCCTGCCCATGGCAGGGGTGGCACTGGGTGATCTTCACGATCCCTTCCAACCCAAACCAGTGTGGGATTCTCTGCCATGTGAAGGACTTCCTGGCTGTGAGGGTGGTCATTTTGGGGCTGGTTGTTTCCAACCAGTATTTAGGGAAAACATCCCTTGCTTTCCTTGCTCAGTTGAATTTTCCATCCTCACTGTACCTGCTCCTTCCTTCCTGCTCGCAGGAATTGACTCGCTCCTGCCGCAGCAGAGCCCAAATTAATTCCTTTGGTGTACTCACATTCCAAGGACTATCGTTGCTTCTTCCCTCCATATGTGAATTCTGTGGTGGGGATCTCATTTTCTTTGAGCTGCTGCAGTGGGAGTAATTATATGATATCTGTATTTTAATCAAGAGAAGTGTGTTCTAAAGCCTGTGATGAATTTACCTGCTGGAAGTTAAATGCCTGTAACTAAAAGAAGGGAATGTGCATTAAATTGCTGTATTAAATTGCAGCTTTAAAGGAAAAACAGCTGCGTGCACATGATCTATGTACGAGTGGCTCCCGCCATTAGGATGCAAATCAGGCTGTCTATTTATTTCCAAAGCTTCATAATTTTGTCTAAAAGACATAAAAGAAGCAAGTAGTAAAGCTGAGAACCAGATGAAGGCGCAGGAGTAATGGAAATATAATAGAAATATGATTGACATTATCCCGAGCGACGCCGGAGACGGCGTTGGATGGAAAAACGGGAGGTTCAAACGGAGCTTCGAAGGGTGTTGAAGACTCCTTTGGAATCTCCAAATGAAACCAAGCTCTAGGAGTGAATTTGGCTGCAAAATCCCTAAAATCTGTGCCTCCTGGATCCATGTCCCAAAAATTTGTGCCTCCTGGAACCACATCCCCTGTATTTTATGTCCCATGAGCCGTACGATGCTTCGCGTCGCCCAACCATCGTAGACCCAACCCAACCTGATTTTCTCTTGCTTTTCCTTCCTGTCTCCCCCCAGATTTGGACGACCCCATAGTGACAGTCCACCAGAGCATTGGGGAGGCAAAGGAGCAGTTCTACTATGAGAAGACAGTGTTCCTCAGGTGCGTGGCCAACTCCAACCCGCCCGTGCGGTACAGCTGGCGCCGCGGGCAGGAGGTGCTGCTGCAGGGCTCCGACAAGGGCGTGGAGATCTACGAGCCCTTCTTTACCCAGGTAGGACCCCAAGGAGGGACCTCGGTCCTTCTTCACGATTGTAAGGGGATCTTGGTGGTTCATGGGCTTTTTAATGGGGTCTTGGTGGTTCCTGGGCTTTGTAATGGGATCTTGGTGGTTTGTAGGCTTCGTAATGGGAATTTGGTGGTTTATGGGATTTGTAATGGGATCTTGGTGGTTTGTAGGCTTCATAATGGGAATTTGATGGTTTATGGGATTTGTTATGGGGTCTTGGTGGTTTGTAGGCTTTGTAATGGGATCTTGGTGGTTCATGGGCTTTGTAATGGGATCTTGGGTGGTTTGTAGGCTTTATAATGGGATCTTGGTTGTGTTCATGGGCTTTGTAATGGGGTCTTGGTGGTTTATGGGCTTTGTAAGGGGGTCTTGGTGGTTCATGGGGTTTGTAAGGGGATCTTGGGTGGTTTGTAGGCTTTGTAAGGGGATCTTGGTCGTTCATGAGCTTCGTAATGGGATCTCAGAGGTTCATGGACTTTGTAATGGGATCTTGGGTGGTTTGTAGGCTTTATAATGGGATCTTGGTTGTGTTCATGGGCTTTGTAATGGGGTCTTGGTGGTTTATGGGCTTTGTAAGGGGGTCTTGGTGGTTCATGGGGTTTGTAAGGGGATCTTGGGTGGTTTGTAGGCTTTGTAAGGGGATCTGGGTGGTTTGTAGGCTTCATAATGGGATCTTGGTGGTTCATGGGCTTTGTAAGGGGATCTGGGTGGTTTGTAGGCTTTGTAA
>WBMV01000662.1:0-29543 GCA_013396655.1 Campylorhamphus procurvoides | reverse complement strand
ATTTCAGTCCTCTTCACTGAAGACTGATTGCCCACTGTGCCAACAGCACACTGAGAATNCACTGAAGACTGATTGCCCACTGTGCCAACAGCACACTGAGAATTAACACATCTCCAACACATTCCTCAAACAATCACTCTCTAATTTAAATGAAAACTCATGTCAGCTGGTTTTTCCTCCACTTTGGACGCAAAACTCAGTAACTGAGTAGTTTTGCAGCCTTTGGTAGGTAAATGCTAAGGAGTAAAACTACTCCAAAACCCAACAGGAGTGTTCCCAGGAGTAGGGGCCAGCAGAAAGGAGACACCAAGATACACTTTCACAGGTATATTCTGCTATGTCACCAGAACAGCCTGGACACTTTTGAGCATAAAACGCAGCACTGAACTGTTCTTCTCATACACAGCTGGAATTTTGGTATAAAATATGGAATTAACCCTCCTGAAACCTGATTTTCCATTCCTACTCGGGCCACAGAATGATTTCTGTACCCAATGTGTGAGTGCTCATGTCAAATTTATCCACTCTGAACCTTTGCTATGGGTTCTATCAGAATCTCTTCTTACAAAACTACAGGAATAAAACTTGCTTTTCTAAAGTCTGGTTTAAAAGCAATGAGAAGTCCTACCCAGAACACTCAATTTTGCAAGTGTTTGAGTGTAGTTTCTCTTTTGTGTACCTCCATAAGAGAAGTACTGTCAGCTCTGAGCACTAAAATGTTTTATTCCCAAAATATATCCTCAATTGCTAAGCTGAATAGGGTTCAAATAAACAGGAGTGGAAAGAAGGATTTTTAACTAGGGTTAACATAGAGGCAATCCTTCTTCCCTCTCCAGCTAGGGTCTTTTAGGATGCCAGGGAATAATTTTAATATATCTAGTGAAATTTTCTATCCACAAGCAGCAATATCCAAGAAGGCCCAGGAATTTTCTTACTTCTCTTTTGGTTCTCTAGATAAATGACTAGTCTGCCCAGTTCCACAGTGCAACCCCATGGGATTTTAGTTAAACTTGATCCCTCGATTCCTGATTCTTCTCCCTGCGGTCCTAGCTTCAAATTTATCAAGGGCTCTTCATGGTAATTGGACCTCAAAACACAGAGTCTTGATTACATTAGTCTTATTAGTCACATTAGTCTTGATTACAATTTTCTAACTCCATCATTTGCATGGTTTTAATCTCTTGTTGCAGAGTAGGACACTCTCTTCTGAAGGGTCCCACTTTCCCATAATGAAAACACTTCTTAGGTCCTGTCTGCCAGTTAGGGGGTCCCATTCCCCTTCCCTGGGGTGCTGTTTGCTCGTCTGTGCTATCACTTTCTCTCCCCTGATTGCTTTCCCAGGCTGCTGTTTTGCCACATGCTCCATTGCAGCTACCATTGTTTCTATTTTACTTTTCTGTTTTTCATCATCTTTCCTAACATATACTTTCTGAGCCTCTACAATAATGAGTCCTTTATCATGCCATTCCTCAATTTTTTCCAGTTTCTTCTGTATATCTGACCATACTTTAATAACAAAATTCACTTTCAGCAATTCTTGACCAGCATCACTTTCAGGATCTATTCCCAAATATCACTGCATACTTTTCCTAAGTCACAATCTGGAATTTGGAAAAGAACAGTCTCTGTAACCATGCAGTGGGTGGCTCATCTTTCTGTTGCTTATTTTCAAATGCCTTTTTGAAAGTTCTGTCTCTTTGGCCCAGCCTCCCATATTCTTCGAATTCTCCAAAACAGATTGCATCTCTTCCCAAGTATAAATGTTTGGACCCAGGAACTATCTAATTGTTCTGAGACTCCTAAGGGATCCTCTAATGAATTACTCATTTCTTTTTTTGAATTCTCGAACCCCAGAACTCATCAGGGGAACATTCACAAATCCCACCCCTCTTGGAGCTCCATGTATAGGCACCTCTCGCAAGGGAAACATAGATGTGGTATTTGTGCTTGGGGGAACAAGTGGAAAGTTCTTAATATCCTTCTTCAGCTGTTCTAATTCTGTAATTCGAGTTCTCCGAGCTGTGTGATCTACCATGTCCTGAGGACCACAGCTACTCGCTGACTCACGAGAACCCCAAACACAGTGGGAATCCACCGCATTTCCCGCGCCGCAAAGATTCCCCGTGTTAAGAAAGCCGGCCATGCCGACACCTCCCGGCATACTACAGGGGTTCTCTGCATTACCGCCCCACCAGCAACACCGTTTCCCTCCTAAACAACAAACGAAAAACCACCCCGAAACACAAGGCGCGAAGCTGAGGCGGCTGTGCCCGCGGACCTCCCCAGATCCCTCCCGAGGGGGTTCCGTGACCCCCTCCCCAGCAGCAGTCCCGAGGGGGTTTCGTGACACCACCACCCCCACCTCCAGCAGCAGCACCGAGGGGCCGCCTCCGCCTCTCACGGCGTTCCCTGCCCGGCCCCGCTCCCAGCGGGGGCTCTCCCGGGCACTGAGAGCGAGCACGGCCCCGGGCGCCGCCAGACCTCATGGCGATCGCCTGTCCGCACTTCAGCCCGCCCGGCACAGCCCCAGAGCCACGGCTGGGCGCCGAAGGGCCCGCACCGCTCCCGCGCAGTGCCCACATCGCCCGAAACCCGGGACCGGCCCTGCGGCCCCCACGGAACCGCTCGGAGCCGCCGGCTGTGCCGGTGCCCCGTGCCCATGAGCACCGCACACAGTGCCCAGGGAGCGGGGTCGGTGGTGTCGCAGTGCGGGGGCAGCCACAGCCAGCGCCACGGCCACAGCCAGCGCCGCCACAGCCCGCAGCTCCCCGCCGACACCCCGCCATGCCAGGATTATTCTTAACAACCCCGCTTACCACTGAGCTCCCTATCTGACGCATAGGGAGGGGGTGAATAGTCCTGGGGGTCCCATCTCTCCACTGCTCTGCCTCCCTCATTCTCTTTTAAGATTTCTAATTTCTCCTCCCAGTCACCGATCGGCCTCCTAATCCTGCACAAACCCATCATTTGGCCAGTATGATGGGGCAGGTGTAATACAAAATTGGATCACTCTCCCTGATCCTTCCCCGAGGCGCAAGACACAACTTCTTGCCCTCAATCCTGACCACGATCGCCTCCGGGCTGTCGGGATCCGTGCTCGGGGTGAAGTTCTATCACTCCCACCCCTCCTGAGACCTCCCATGTCTCAGTTCTCCAGCAGGACCTTCCCTGTACTGCTTCCAGCTGCCCTGAGCAGCTTCCCTTGAGACCTCTCGTGTCTCACTTTTCCAGCAGGACCTCTCCTGTCCTGCTCCCAGCCACCCCAAGCNAAGAACAGGTTTGAACTGCTGTTAGAAACTGAACTAACCCTCCCCCTCCATGCAATTCCTTTGGCTGCAGCAAAATTCCATTTCCAACAACCTGATAATGATTTTTTATATGAACGTGTATTTTACGTAGTTCATCAAATAAGCTTACAATCACATTAGGCTTGTGGAATTTTGCAGGTGCTTCTCTGAGTATAATTTGCAGAATGATATATTCATATTGGTTACCCAAGTCACACGAAAGTGAACCCAACCTGCTATTTATTGACCTCATGTCTGGAAACAAGATGACTGGAGTAATTGGATCTTTGTAAACAGGGTACTAGTTAAGACAAAAAGCGAGTGTAGTGAATCTTAAAGCCTTTACAGTCTGTTTTTGTATTTCATTTTGAATTAGCATCATACATAGCAGAATACTACTTGCAGTAAAAAAAATACAAGCTCTTTTCTGTGCAAGAAGGCATAAGCTAGATTTATGGGAAACCTTCTTAATGCCTAGCACCTGTAAGCACCAGCTGCTTTGGAATCCTTCTCTGAACATGATAAAACTGATTGGGAGGCAAAATGGTCAGTCAGATTTTATGTTCTTCTATTGTATTTCATACTGCCCTTTCTAAAATCTCTTTAATAAGCCTTCTCTTGCCTAAATTGAGAATTCAAATATATAACAGCTTCAAAAGACCTGAGTTGTTCCTCTCTTTTATGAGAGTGTCCAGGTAGTCACATCTCAAACTATTTTCTTCGTATCTACAAAACTTTGGTTTACTGAATTTCTTCAGGAAAGGATGATTTAAAACCTCTCTGTTCATCACTTTCTCCAATAACTTTTGAATCTAAGTAGCCAATGTAAGTCAGATTAGAAAGAAGGGTTGAAGTCTCAACATTCTTAACCTTCCCCCCCCCCCACCACCCGAATTGATCAATGAAATGGAAAGAGTTAAAGAATACCATCTCCAGTGAAAGAAAGCCTGACATGTCTCCTGTGCCAGCAACCAGCTTGCTCTCTTGTATATATGCTGTAATATGTGATGGAAATAAGAGTCAGGATTTATTGTGTTGTTCTGAGAAGGCTGAGGGCACTGAGCTGTATCGGACTAGGCTTCATTAGTTCCACAGTTGATGGAGGTGTTATCGGTTTTGCCTTGTTTCTAAATGAAAGTTAATATTCTTGAGTGTCCATTTGAATACAGGAACAAAGAAAAATCTTGCTTTATTGCATGCTTCATGTTAAAAACTAATTCCTACTGATATCACTACTCTCCCAGCTGTGATTTCAAGAAAGATGGCTGAAGTAAATATGTTGGCTAATGGAGTATGACTCCAGAAACCAAGGGAAATGCAGGATACCTGTGAGACAGTGCTCAGATGTATGGGTAAATCCTCCCTGGTAATGCTTATCCTTTACTACTGCACTTCTCATATTATGGAATATTTATCACAATGGGATATTTCCAGGGGAAATCTAAACCCTCTTGTACTACTAGCAGAGTGTTTATGAGGTTGGGAAAAAGGCTTTCCAGTTCTATTCAAGAAAGAAAAACAAAGATAGAAACTAACCTCTGTATTTATTCACATAAAACTGTCACTGTAAGCAGAATTTTCAAAATAATCCATTTAGGATAACCATCGTTTGAAACATATGAGCCCTCTGCAAAGAAAGAGAACAGTGGAGAGTGAAGGCTACGGGCTTAAATTCAATTTCTGTTCTTAGGAAACACAGTCACTTTTGGCTTCTTCCCCCATGTCTTTCTGTTTGATTTTTGCAGACTTGCTTGTATGAAAGTGGCAGTCCAATCTTCACTTTTTGGAAGGGTGGGTTGTTCGCAAAGACCAACATATTTCTACATGAGTAGTTTCTTTCTTACAAGTAGAAGAAGTAAAAATAAAGTCCTGTGTAACACACTGCATGCATGTCTCCCCAAAACAGCAGTTGTTGCATTTTCTGCACAGAAAGAGAATATATTACAAAAGGAAAATTATGGAAAATTGAAACAAGTATTTAAAAAACATTTAAACATTCATAATAGCTTTTAAAAGTAGATAATAGGCAAGGAACATAGAGAAATGGTAACTTACCTTAGGGAAAAGAGACAGTAATAGCAGGGGTTTTTAGAAGTTTGATTTTTAAAAGATTAATTTTCGGTACTAATGTCTCTTACAGAAAATATATTTAAAATCATTATTGTTGGTTTACATTTAAAGTGATGACACATCTTCAAATCATTCTCTCTTGCAGTCATCTGTTCTTGACAACATGATTGCTTGCAGTGACTGCTTCCACTGTGGGTAGTTCTGATAAAGAATATAAATATCTGCAAGCTATGTGCTACAAACAGATCCTTGGTAATTAATCTGTGTCCCATGCATTGTGTGTGGTGGTTAAATTGCACTACCCTTTACCATATTAGTCAGACCTGTAAATGAGCATCTCCATTTCCACCACCACCACTCTAAAGAACTAATTCCTAACGTGTAGTGTGTCTTACTATCTTCTTTAAGAAGTGAGCATGTGTCTTGTTTATTCCTAAAGCAGGACTAAACAGGAGTGATAATCATTGAGCTGTTGGTTTGCTTCATATGTATTTTCTTTAGCACCAGGAAAATAATGTGAAACATAAAGTAATCCAAGTGATACTGCAAACTCAGTAGCCATTTTAACTTTGCCCTTGAAACTGATCCACTATATAGAAAAGGATCCAATAGTCACAAGAAAAGAGAGCACTAGTAACAAGATGACTCGCATAGCTTAAGCATGCCTGCAGAAAGAGTAGTAGTATCTACTCTCTGCTAACAGTAGCATTTGTGTGATTTGCATTCAGCAGTCAGTGTCTGCAAGACATAAACAGCCCAGAGAAGAGGAATTGAATGGAAGATTACTAAATGCTATTTTCATCCTCTCTTTGCATTTTAGGACAAAAGGGAACTCTTTGTATCACTTTACATTAGATATTTACTATACACATTTAATTCAGCCAGCAAAATTATCCAACTGGACTTCTGCAGTCATCAGCAGAAAGTCTTTTCCTGATTACAATTCAGAGCCCCTTTGTTTTTTGCTTTGCGTTACTTTTCATTGACTACTGGGAGACCTTTGACAAATAACATCTTTTCCAAAGTAGTTGCATGCAGACCCTCTCACCAAGTATCCAAGACAGTGTGTTTTAACTGCACAGTGAACAACTATTGGATTTGACGCCTCATAGTTATAGGTGGGATTGCTTGCATACTGGTTTGCCTTAGAAGTGACAATTTCTTTTAGTGAGGCAGTTCTGGGGGAATAGAAAGCATTTGCCAAATTAGGAAACAATAAAGCTTGTAGAACATAGCTTGGAAATACTACATGGAATATCCTGAGGTTTTAGGGGCCTTCATGTTAGGCAGGTGCTGAGTTAGGGTTTTCAGGATTGTAGCTTTGGATTTGGTATTTCTACCTTAATTCTGTAGTCGGAGCTCAAGGTTGTTTCAGCTGACTTTCTGTGCTCAGATATTTTAAATTAGCAGTCTAAATTTTCATGCTAGGATATCTGGACCTGAGCTGTCTGAAATAAGTGTGTCCTTTTATCCCTTTACCATTAGTTTTATGGCTACTGTTACAAATGTACCTTATTGTGGGATAGGTTCTTCAGCTCCTGATCATGCTCTGGGAAGCTGAGATAAAGTTGCTGTGTTTTGTGATGTGCTGTGCTCTTTGCTGTAAGGTATTTTATCTTCTGCATATGAAGCAAGACAGACTTTCCAAACAAGGAAGGGAGAGAGAAATAAAAAATTCTTAATTTGAGGCTTGCTAAGAAACTCAGATAAGTGTTTTATTATCAGCCGTGATGGGGAAGACTTCCCCACTCCACAGTTTCTCGGAGTTGGCGGAGATTGTGAAATCCCCACATGTGCAGGACCAAAGCAACTGCAAACACTCTGAGCGTGTGGTGGTGAAAAAGCCTTTAATTACAGGTTGAGAGGGTATTTAAGCCCTTTGGGGATAGGCTTTAGGAAGTAGTGTGCGATTCGGTAAGTGTTCAGGGGGAGGGGAGTGTCTTGGGGGCACAGGAACCAATAAGGGAACAGGAGGATCAAAACCCAGTAGAAACCCAAGAACTGGGGAGTGACGGGTGAGACATCCAGTAAGGTTAGGAGGGAGGTGGGGCTGGATAGCCGGTAAGAAGGGAACATTGCCATGTGGGTGCTGGAAACCCTAGGATTTACAAGCTTAAGGGGAGACATGTACAATAAAAAACACAGGTAATATTAAATTCTAAAGTCTCTGCTCTTCTGGAAGTTGTTGTAGTGATGGTTTTGTTTCTAAAGGTGTCTTTTCCCAGGAGTTGTAGTCGGGAAGCTCCTCTGCCTCTCTCTCCCACATGCAGTGACAGGCGTTTCTTCCAACATCTTATCACCTGAAAAAGTGTTGGAGACTTTTGGGCTAAAGACACCTTCAGCCTGGGAAGGATGCAGTTATGAGCATGAGAAAGTGGAGAAAAACAAGTCTATGGCCTTGCAGTGGCATGGGAAAGTAGAAGAAAGAAGGAAAACAATGGAGAAAAACAAGTTGTGTTTTGAGTCTTGCCAGCATGAGGAGAGATGTGAACTACCTATCAGAAGGTAGTCTAAGATTCGTGGACAGAAGTGCTTGGCTAATAGAGTGTGACGTGTATGCATGGACAGATAAGAAAAAGTATAAAAAGAAGTCTTCTGTTAATAAAATGGTCATTGTTGATGGGTCATGCTGTCAGTGTGTCTCTGTATCTATGTGTGGGTGTGTGCTTGCCGCTACAGCAAAAAAGGACAAAAGTAATGGGGAAAGACGATAGATTTTTAAAGTTCTCAGGGGTCATTAAAACAGTAGAAGTGAAAAATAATAAAATTGTAAGAAATGCTTAAGATTCTCTTCAAACTATTATTTGGGTGAACATGTATGCACAATATTTCTTTCAATAGCAGTAACCTGAAATGGTAACCTTCTGTTTCTGCAAGTCTTTAGGATGCTCTTTCCCTTTGCAGCTCCTTTCCTTTTATTCACTTTGACAGAAGAATCAATGCCTGTGGCTGCTTGCAGTGTGGCTTGTAGACTCCTCATCCGTTTGTGGTCTTTTTTTCAAGAAATGGCATTTTACCTTTCTCCTAGTTACAGGGCCTGGGACTAGTTTATCACTATGTGAGTATAACCAACACTATGTATTCTACACCCTCTGTCATTTCTAATTAACTCTTAATAATGGATCATTTGCAGTAGCTGCCCAGGGCACACCTGACACATCAGGCTACAAGCTGGGCATTAAAGAACTCTGTGAGACAGAGGACTGTTTATGTCTTCACGCCAATGACTCAGCTGTGATAACACCCCTCCGGGGAGGCATTAGCATCTTCACACCCAGCCTGGAAGGTCACATCTGCTAATCAAAGATTATCAAATATTCCAAAAATATCCCATGACTCACTGAGTTAAATCACCCATTGTGAAACTCCTTGCCCTGGGGGAGGTACTAGGCATTCCCACCTGAACCTGAGCATATATAATCTTTGGGTTTTGGTACTTCTGGTTCCACTCATCAGATCCAGATGAGGACCAGAACCTCACCAGGACTGTGATTGCCACTCTCAGCAAGACTGCAACCGTCATCGTCACCAACAGCTTTTCCTTTCCTTTTACTTTTCGCTTGGGAGGACTGAGCATCGCAGACCCGTTAGGGCAAGCAGGGAAAGGATAACTCAACACAGGGTGAGGAGAAAATGGCTGACAGCAATTTATTCAACTGAGAACTCAGCTTATATAGTGCTGGGATAGAAGGATCTAGAAAAAGGGGCGGATCTGAGGGATCGACAAGGAGGGTCTGCAACATGATAGGATGAGGGATAAGAGCTCCACCTAAAGGGAGTGGATGTGGGAGGTACTAAGGGAGTGGTCAGCCCTATTTGGAGATGGACTATGTGCCGTTGTCAAGGGCGACCGGTGACCAATGGGAGCCTTACCTGAACCCGGGAGTTTTACAACCAATGGGAATAGGTAACCGGGGAGAAAACCAGGGTACAAACCAATCAGAACATTTGTAATATTGTAGTATTCTATTCCTAATCTAATACAACAATAAACTACCTTACAACTAACTAATTAGCCGGTGAGTCTTCTTCCCCATATCTATCTACGATCTCCAAACCTCTTCAGACTGCCGTAATCGCTTCAGATCTTGGTTTTGTCGGGGCTTCTGTTCCTTCGCCACAGCCGGTGTGTCTCCCTAATCCCCACATCTCCCCCTTCTTTGTTTGAGAAGAGGGCTATGAGGCTTTTAACACAGAAACTTTTAAGACAGAACAAAGCACATGAAATTAAGACAACTACAACACAAATGATAATAACCCCCAAAATTAATAGAACAAGAAACCTCTTTAACCCCTGGGAGATGCCTAGATTGGGGAACCAATCCCAGATTTCAGTGGGTCTATTTTGGTCTTTCAGTTCATTGACTAGTCCTCTCAAGTCATTGATCCATTGGTGTATGGACCTGGACTGGGTGGACAGGTTAAGACAACACATTCCTTCCAATTCGTCGCACCCATGTCCATTGAGTAGGAGGAGGTAGTCAATGGCCGCGCGGTTCTGTAGGGTTGCTTTTCTTAGAGTATCGGTGTCCGACAGCAGCCCGTCCAAGGCTGCCGAAGTGGCATTTACCTCCTTGGACATCCAACAGCCTAATTTGTTGATTAATTTTAATGCGTGTGACGTGCCAATTGGAGCGAAAATAGAACCCAAAAGGTCTTGTGTGGCTGTCCAGTAATGGATTACTGAATCGCACGACTCACTGAAAGGAAGGACTGAAAGGGTGGTATCCCGGCGTGGTCGGAGATGTTGTCCCCTATTAGCTTGATGGAGTTGGCTGGCAATGTTCTTATCTGGGGTAAGAATGGTTAGTTGCCCGAATGTGCAAGGTCCTCCATGGGTGCCGACAGGAATGCCCTTCCACATTCTATTTCCACAGATAAGAAAGGTGTTATTTGGCAGGTTAACAGTTTTGGTTGGGGTGACAAACTGAGTTATCAAGTCTAAGTTCCAATGACACCAGGAATCAAAATTGGAATAATTGGATTTAAAGGATGGACTAACGTCTATGTAGGAACGAGGAAACGATCCTGTTCGAAAGGTGAAGTAGAAACAAAAGGGAGCTGGAAGGGATCCTTTGATTTTTATCTCCTGAAAGGGTTCCTTTGGAAAGGAGAATTCCATGGGACGACGTGGGATTCTTGGCCAGTATGGTGGTGGTGTACCCTGGCCGTAACACCTCGAGAAGTGTGAGTATTCATAGGACATAGTGTCACAGTACGGGGTGTAATTCCCAATGTACTGCTGCCACTGAGCTTGGCGCCAGGGAACCCCAACAAGACATGACTGGAAAGGATCTCCTGGGTCTGTCACTGAAAGACACAGATTATCCTTCCCCATCATATCTGCGAGCTGGACCCAAATGTTCCCATGGTACAATTCGGAGGCCGAATTGGAATTTCTCTGCTCAGATACTTTAGCCAATTTTTGTCGCTGCAGTTCAATGGTTTTATTCCTAATTATTCTCGAGGGTATTAACCTGTTATGTGGGAGAACGGAGGAGAAGGTGATGATGACGAGGATGACAAAAACGGTCGCGTGAATCTCGCTGGTACCCATCTCGGACCACTCTCTGTCGAAAGACAAGCATAGCCCCTTCCCCATGTGATTGTAGGAAAGGGACCTTCCCACTTGCCTGATTCTAAATTTTTACATAGTACTTTGGCGCCAGAACTTTGCAGGTCTCTTTTAGGGCCGAAATGCTTTTCTACTGGACACAAGTTGTGTTCATCCAATCGGTTTAAGAAATTTAAGATGTAGAGAGCCTTATTTAATTGCTCGTGGGGAGATAGACCTGCACTCCCCCTTCTTTGTTTGATGAGCATATTTTTTAATGTTTTATGGGCTCTCTCAAGAATGGCTTGCCCAGTCGATGAGTGAGGGATGCCGGTGACATGTTGCACACCCCACATATCTAAAAAGGTTTTTATTGAACTAGACAAATAAGCGGGGCCATTGTCAGTCTTTATTTTCTCTGGAACTCCCATAATGGCAAATGCAGATGAAAGGTGGTTCTTTACGTCCCTGGCTTTCTCACCAGTGTGTGCTGTTGCCACTATAAGTCCAGAGAAAGTATCAATTGAAACATGCACATATTTTAACTTTCCAAATGGTCCAAATTGAGTAACATCCATCTGCCAGACCTGGCATGCACGAAGCCCTCTAGGATTCACACCACCAGGGGCTAGCGGCGTAACTTGTTGGCAGTCCCCACAGGCCGAGATGATAGCTCGTGCCTGGGATTGCGTCAAGCCAAAGCTCCTTTTTAGAGCTT
This sequence comes from Campylorhamphus procurvoides, assembly GCA_013396655.1. Lineage (NCBI taxonomy): Eukaryota > Metazoa > Chordata > Aves > Passeriformes > Dendrocolaptidae > Campylorhamphus > Campylorhamphus procurvoides. Next base: position 17,914 of record WBMV01000662.1, on the reverse strand, counting down.
TGGCCCCCTGGTGGAAGAAATCATGGGAGAGGCGAGCCTGCTCCACACGATTGGGGACGACAGCTGCACTTACCAACAAGTCTGCGATTGAGTTTCCTTCAGATATAGGTCCTGGCAAGTGGGTGTGCGACCTGGTATGGCAGATGAAGAATTTATTAGAGCAGGAATGAATTTCTCGAGAGAGGGTTCTGAGAAGTGAAGCTAAAAGAGGGTTAGACACTTCTTTTAAATTCGCATACTCAATCCGCTGGACGATTCCTACCACATAATGTGAGTCGGATACGATGTTAAGCCTTTCAGGAAATAAGGCAAAAGCTTTACATACTGAAGAAAGCTCTACTAATTGAGGAGAGCCTTCAGCAATATATATATCACTTTGCCAGGTGTCACCAACCTTCCAGCATACCACCGCTTTTTTGGATTTACCCGATCCATCTGTAAAGACTGTCACGGCTTCGGAGAGAGGAAGAGGAAAATACAAAAAATCAGGATACAGCTGAATATTGGATAAAAATTGAAGTAACGGAACACGGGGTAAATGAATAGACAATTTGCCAGCATAATCAACAAGTGCATATTGAAAATCATCTGAACATTGTAAAAGGGTTTGGAAAGATCTGTTAGTGAAAGGAAAATAAATAGTATGAGGGTCTTCTCCAGTGAGCTCCCATGTTCTGAGTCTGGTCTTAGTACAGAATTGGGAGATCATCTCTGGCAGGGAGGTTACTGTTTCTGAAAATTGGTCGTGAAGGAAGATCCATTCCCATATAACAGCACTTTTGGAGGTCGGTGAAGTGGTGTCGATCTGTCCTAAGGCTGCAAAAGGTTGTGATTTTCCTCTAAAAATGAAAACTACTGGTGGTAGGTCTTGTATCTTTCTGGACACTGTAGGGGATTGCAGCTTATTGTTGACGAGTTGGAGCACTTCTCGAGCTTCGGTGGTAAGCTCACGAGGGGAATTGAGATCTGAATCACCCTTCAACAACATGAACAGTGGTTGCAGGTCATCATTAGAGAGTCCTAAATTTGGCCTTACCCAATTTATCGATCCTAACAAAGATTGCAGTTCATTAAGGGTCTTAATGTTCGAATTTAATGAAACTTTTATTGGCCTGATTGTTCTTTCAGAGATCTTCCACCCGAGGTACTGCCAGGGGGCAGTCGATTGAATATTCTCAGGGGAGATCTCGAAATTGTTGGTATGTAAAATATGGTACAGAAAAGGCAAAACGTGAGGAATCTCTAGCATTCAACGGAATTTGGAAAAAGCAATCCTTAATATCAATGACCTTAATTTGGGAGCCCTGGGGGATCATGCTGGGTGAGGGCATGCCTGGTTGAACTGCCCCCATAGGCTTGATGACCACATTAATTTTTCTCAGGTCATGTACTAATCGCCATTTTCCATTCTTTTTTCTGACCACGAAAACTGGAGAATTCCACGGACTGGTGGATGGAATAATGTGTTTCTTCTCCAGTTGTTCTTGGACCAGAGTGTTAAGTGAATGCAGCTTCTCTCCCCTCAATGACCACTGATCTACCCAAACTGGCTCATTGGTAAGCCAAGTTAGGGCAGGGGTGAGCTGCTCGTCAGCGGCCGATGTTACAAATTTGTTGAGAGTGAGGAACTCCATTGACTTAAGATGTCTCTGCCCCAGAGTGTCATGGGGACAGGGAGAACGAATGGAAATGTTGTAGCCAATTTATAGTCTGGTCCAATTATTGAAATTAGATCTTCACTAATTTGGGTAGCTAGACATCTTCCCACTCCAGTGATGCATTGCTGATGAGTTTTTAGTTTCCAGTGCTCAGGCCAGTCCTTTTGCACAATGATCATGACATCAGTGCTGGTATCTATCAATCCTAAGACTGGAACTGGGTTGCAGTCGCTAGAATGATAAATTTTGCACTGGAGTGTGGGATGATGGCATGAAACAGGTTGTGCCCACATTACCTGCACGCTAATATCACCTTGAATGTCATTCTCGTGGCATGTCAATGAATCTAGTGGGATGACTTCTGCAATCTGTTTCCCTGCTGAGATGAGCACTGGAGGAGATCCTGTCAACAGTGGAATGGAAATGGGTGAGTCAGAGGATACTTGAGCGACGAACGGGATGACTTGCACTCCTTCATCTATCAGGTCTGGATGGGAAAAAACTAAACCTGGAAAAGAGGAAACTGGAGAGTCAGGGCAAAACATAACATCAACTGGAGTAGGGGAACAAGAATCCAGCAAGATTGATGAAGAGAGCTGTAGAGAAAAAGAGGTTACTCCTCCTTTATGGTTTTTAATTTTGGGGAGTACCATGGGCGCCGGGGAAGATTTGATGTCTTTGCGCTTCCCCGAGCACTCCCAGCCCCGTTTCCCGACTCTGTTTCTTTAGATGGTTTTGAGGAGGAGCTTGGTGAAATTGGCTTTCCTTCTGCATTATATTTTGATTGGCATTGCCTAGCCCAATGATAGCCTTTTCCACACCTCGGGCACGGCGTGTCAGGCGGTGGTGAACGAGATTGCTTGTATGGACAGTCTTTTATTAGATGACCTAAGCCTTTGCAGTGGATACAGGGTCCTATTTTAACAAAGTCTCTGAACTCCGATACTTCTGTAGAGACTCCGTCGGCAACTCCTTGTACTTGTTGAGCTACAGTAACAATTTGATCTGCAATGGCAAGCTGGCTGTCTTGTAGCGCCTCTACTAGATGTTTTGTGGAGTCTGCATGAATCTGTGCAGAGGCTACGAATGCTTCCTTTAATGATTCTACTTTTACCTGCTTTCTATGGGCGACGGTGTTAACGTTTCGACACGCCTTTATCATATCAGTCACTGTGGGATCTTTAAGTGCCCGAAGGATGGGCTGGCAATCTTCGTTGGCATTCTCAACAATTATTCTCCTGAACAGTTCATCCTGCACTTTTGAATCCGCTACTTGTTTATTGATAGAATCTTTAAGTCTCTCTGCATATTTTGTGAACGGCTCGTTTCCCTCTTGAAAAACCTTGGTGTATGAAGATGTAATTGATGTATTAGAAGCTACGATGGTAATGGCTTGGTAGGCAAGCTGTTTTGTGGTGTTAAGTTCTTGTTGTGGGGTGCGTGCTTGGCGTGCAATGTCCATGCATAGACCTGTTCCCATAAATCTATCCATTATGTGAGTTAGTGGTGTGCCTTGATTTTTATAATTGTTTTCTATATATCTTTTCACTAGCAACCTCCACTCGTCCATAAAAGCTGAATGTTCCAGGGAAGTAAGGATAGCTCTAGTGATCACTTCTATGTCTCTGGGTATCAGTGTGTAAGCATCAAAAAAGTTCTTTAGAACATTCAGGGTATATGGGGCTTCTATGCCACATTCCGCTACTGCTTTCTGTAAGTCCTTCATATAAGGATAGCCTAATGGTTCCCAGGCGGGCAGCTTCCCAGGGTCATAAAAGACTGGGAACACCGAAACCAAATCGAGGTTACCTTCATCCTCTGCTTTCTTTCTGATTTCTTCCCATCTAGCCTCTGCAGGATCTGGAGGGGCTGTGGGATCTAGTGGTGATGTATTCAAATAGGGATCAGCAGGGGATGGTAAGGATTTTGGGACCTCCTATGAGTCAGCTTCCGGCAAGGCCTGCATATGGGCGTGGCCGTTTTGGACCAGATGTTGACGGTCACTGGACGGAAGGGGACTGCCTTGGGGGCGGCTATCTTGGGCCGGAAGTGAAGGCTGATGGGCACCACCATCTTGTTTCCGGTCCTCTAACATGTGACTAAGGTCTACCATTGCCTTGATCACCTGATCCAGATGTTCCCACCCCTTTGTGATGTCACTGTTTGTAGGGGGTGGAGTTGAAGTCTCCGCCTCCTGGAGAGTGACATTAACAGCAGGAGGCGTGGCTATTGGATCTGGGGAGGAGCCTCATCCATTTGAGGGCATAACTGGGGGCGAGGCTTGGCCGCCATTTCGTGAAGGTGAACTAGCACGTTCCCTAGGGGTCCCAATGCCATTTTGTCGCGCAGTCTCTCCCTTATGGCTATGAGGGTTTCCCGATGCCGAACGAGCCGCATGAGGGAAATTGTGTGGCGTATTACGTGTATCGGGGGCAGGCGAAGGCAGGACATGTAAAATCATGTCCCAGGCAGCTAATGCTCTCCAAGTTAGCTTTTTATTCTTATTATGTGACTGGTCCCATAAGTCAAATCCGAGTTCATCCCATTCTAAATATGTAATTGGGTAATTGACGGTCTTATTGTTTTCAGCCAGCCATTCGGCTAGGTATTTTAGAGATTCTTTTTGGATAGGATGGGAGTTACGTCGTAGATAAAATTTCAGGTCTTGATAGATAACTCGGGATCTCGAACCACAGCAATTTAAAGGGGAGAAAATGCCCATGACGGAACAGAATTAACAGTTCAACTGGGCAGAGAAAAACAGTCTAACTGGGGAAGTAACTATGGTCCAGGTAAAGGGCTCTGGAAAATTAAGGAGGAGAGTCTCTTCTCCTGCAGCTCACCTTCTCCCGGACGACTCTGGAACCTCGGGCAAGCTGAAGCTGACAGCGATTTCCACACCGCAGGGTCTCCGCACCGGGATCGTGCTTCTGGAGATGCTGCTGGCTCGTCGCGGCTGGCACTACTCAGCAATGTCACTGAATAGCTTTTGATGACTCTTCCACAGGAGGGGTTCTGCGATGACCGGAATGTGAGGAGCTCTTCTCCACTCGTGGTCGAGGATGAGAAACAGGGATACCGCTTCAGGGTCCCTGTTCGGGTGTCACATGTGCGTCGCAGACCCGTTAGGGCAAGCAGGGAAAGGATAACTCAACACAGGGTGAGGAGAAAATGGCTGACAGCAATTTATTCAACTGAGAACTCAGCTTATATAGTGCTGGGGATAGAAGGATCTAGAAAAAGAGGCGGATCTGAGGGATTGACAAGGAGGGTCTGCAACACGATAGGATGAGGGATAAGAGCTCCGCCTAAAGGGAGTGGATGTGGGAGGTACTAAGGGAGTGGTCAGCCCTATTTGGAGATGGACTATATGCCGTTGTCAAGGGCGACCGGTGACCAATGGGAGCCTTACCTGAACCCGGGAGTTTTACAACCAATGGGAATAGGTAACCGGGGAGAAAACCAGGGTACAAACCAATCAGAACATTTGTAATATTGTAGTATTCTATTCCTAATCTAATACAACAATAAACTACCTTACAACTAACTAATTAGCCGGTGAGTCTTCTTCCCCATATCTATCTACGATCTCCAAACCTCTTCAGACTGCCGTAATCGCTTCAGATCTTGGTTTTGTCGGGGCTTCTGTTCCTTCGCCACAGCTGGTGTGTCTCCCTAATCCCCACAGGGGACCATGTGGCACTCAGCACAGGGGCTAAAAAAAACCATTCTGATTGTGCCCCAGAGTGTTGGGCTATACATCTATTTTTTGTGGGTTAAGCCCATTTTTTTCTCTGTATCATTGTATTTATTGCAATCTTTTTAGTAACTTGTAACTCTGACTTGTAAACCAGCACAACCTCTGAATGGCATCCTGCTGGAGTTTGCTCAAACCTCTTTTCTGGCTGCTGGTTATTCTGTACATCTAGAGCTCACCTGTCAGTTCGGTGGAGACTCAGGTTTGTAACAACTGTGCTTTGAGTCCCTTTTCACTAACCTACAGCTCTTAGGGTCATGCTTACTCAAACAGAGCAGTGGAGTCTGACTGTTGTGTCACTCAGCAAGTTATAACAACATGTCATTCAATCAATATTTGAAAAAAAGCAAGTTATTTGGTTCATATGCATCAAAGTGATGCCTCGGGATTTTTCTATATTTGTAGATTTTAATATAGCTGTATAGTTTCTTACACTTGAGGTAGCAGCTAACAGTTTTTAACAGTTTCTCATGGTTTGTGCCACATTCTTGAAATTGTGTTTGATGGTCTTGTCAGGGAACAAGATTTCATTATGGACATCTTGTTTGGGCCAAATGCACCTGAAAATCATATTGTAGTCAAAACAAGATAGAACTGTCCAAAACCCATGGAGGCACTCCAGTGGAGTAGTTCTAAGGGTGGTACCAAGGGCAAAATGTTTTCAAGTGGGATGTACTCAGTAGATATGATAATTAAATAGTGTTATAAATTTGTAAGAACCATATTCTGTTTGTGCGCCTGTATACTTCATGTATCTGAAAGTTTTCATTAAAGAATCACTTTACCTATACTGTCTCAAAAGTTGTTTTTCCTCAATTTTGAGCAGCAACAACACTGTATGGTAATGGGACTTGGAAATGGCTGCACTTCTTTGATGGCTTTCTCAAGCTGAGTACTCCATCACACATGCTGTACTTGGAGGTACGGTGTGGTGACAGACCTAGTTGGGAAAGGAAAATAGCTGCTTCCTTCCCAGAGGATACTCTGGGTGTAAAAGACACAGGATAAACTGTTCTCAAAATGAAGTTGCAAACACAAAGAAAATACTCACAATGAAATAATAATTCTTTCCTTATACACCCTTCTCCTATTGTTTGGGACTGCAGGAGGGAGTGTTTCAGATCCAGGAGTTAGAAATCAGGAATTTTATATGTTGAAGTATGATTGTAATTGGAGAGGAGACTTTTAAATAATACTTTAGTTGAAAACTGAAAATTTGGCTTAATGCACTTTGTAGTGTATGTATCAAATCTTTATATCATCCCTCAAGCAAGACTTGTGAAGACTTGTATAGAGAATTTGTATCTCTTGTGTCTTCAGCTAATTTTTAAAAGCTAACTACAGGAAAATAATTGAATGGAATATGATACACCTATCAAAAGTTTTGGAGTTCGTGTTTATTAGTAGGTATTCAGGAAAGAATAGAGTCTTTTAATTTACAAAAACTTCAAAACTCAACAGACTAATGAAGTGTTTTCCCTAAAATAATTTTTTTTTCATTAAAAATAAACAGATTTTGTCTGTATCATTCTCACTGAAGGTTGTTACTTGTATAGTTAATATGCTGGAATTGTACCAGTTCACTGTAGCTTCTTTTGTTGGTCAGAGGCAGGGTTGGTAATGATAATAAATGAATAGCATTATGAGAAAATAGCAGATGTTCTCAAGTGTGAAATTCATGTTTGTATTGTTTATTTATGGACTACTTCATTAGAAAAACATTAGAAAAGTATCATGTTAGCCATTAAACTACATTGTTGATCTTTGACTAATGTGCCTGAGGAAGGGGAGCTTTTGCAAACATAAATGTGGAATGGAAATGTAAGTAAGAAGAGTGGTTATTACTGACAAGGCCTAGGAGAACCAGCAGAAAGAATGTTTAAATTTTCTTGTCAGTGTATGGTTTGTAAGAAACAATCAAATGAAACACAATTAAATGAAAAAAAAAACGAAACCAAAACCAAACAAACCTGAAACAAAACATCATGGAATCATTGAATTATTTGGGTTGGAATGGACCCTAAAGATCATTTACTTCCAAATCCCTTGCCATGAGGGTTTCACTTGACCAGGTTTCTCAGAGCCCCATTCAACCTGGTCTTGAACACTTTAAGGGATGGGACATCCACAGCTTCTCTGGGCAACCTGTGCCAATTCCTTACCACCCTCACAGTAAAGAATTTTTTCCTAATATCTAATCTAAATCTATTCTCATTTTAAAGCCATAACCCAAATACCAATACAGGTAAGCTTTTTGTCAACTTAGAAACAGTTGAAAATAATGGTGGTTTCTTGGAATATATGCTCATTTTTAACATTACCCATCAAATCACTGTACAGAAGTAGTACTCCTACAGTTACAGTTTAAGAAGAAATTCAGATATAGAGAGGGTAAGCGGCAACTTAAACACAGCAAATGTACCACTATATGTATAGAGTTCAGAACCCAAGCAGTGGCAGAGGTCCAGGCTGCCTGACATGGGCTTTAGAAGAGGACTTGAGCAGATCAAAGAAAGGGAGGAAAGTAATTTAAAGAATGCATCTGAAAAGTTGTGTGTAAAACAAATTTGAGCTGTTGTTGTTGCCCAGTTTCAGACTGATGGGGTGGGTGGAAGGGTTCATTTGAAAAGTTTTCTATATCTTTCCCTAGAGCTGGGCTGAACGATACTGAAGTGATAGTTTCCTGTGGAGAGGTGATATTTATTGTCTCTAAAAGACAACCACTTTTCAGCAGAAGTCAAAATAAACCCTAGTAAGGACTAAGACATGTACTGTTATAGATGTTGCTTTTATTGCTCCAACAACCAGGTGAGCCTGGTGGCTGTGGCCCTCAGGCTGGTTCCTCCTCAGCTGGAGAGCCCAAAATAAACTGCAGCTCCTTTCCCACCCACCCTGTAAAAGCATAAAATTATTTCTGTGTATAGACAAAACAAAAGGCAATTATCTTGGGCTGCTGTCAAACACTTACTAAACGAACTTATAAATTTCTATCTCCCTCCTAAAACTTTGGGATTCTCTCTCCATCTCACAGGACAAGTAAAGAATTCTTCACCCATAATGTATTTAACCAAAAAAAAATTATGTTTGAGATTGGATTTATGTTTTCTGTAGAGAATCATGCCTACAAGTTGGGGATTAGCCGTTTAAGCTTTCCAAATGCAATTCAAATTGCAAATGTAAACTATCAAAAGGAAACACCTGTAAGTATTAAATCAACCAATGCTGACTGTCAATGAAATCAATAATTTGTGCCATCCAATCAAGACAAATAAGGAGTATCTTCTTATTATCATAGAAGCAATAAAAAGGCTTGCACAGCATTCTTTAGCTAATTTGTCTTTAATTCTGCACCATAAAGATAACAAAGTGTGGTGTTCTCTTAGAATGTTGTTTTACTCTCTCTGTTTTTCATCACTGTAGTCTGAAGTATGTTGTTTTTTAATTTGTTGATGGAAACCATCAATTAGAATTAGCTTGAGTGTTGTGGGAGGATAACAACAATAGATATGAAGGGAACAGAATAGTACCTAGCATAAATTAATGATATATTTGTTGTGCATCTCATTAACTTGGTGTAGGGCTTACAGTTGTATAGAAAGCTGGGAGAATAGGAGAATTTGGTTAGGGAACCATCTAATTATAGTCACACAGAATGAAGGACTCTACTTTGATAAAATCTGATTAAAAAAATATTTTTCTGAATGTCAACATCTTATATACAGTTAGAGCCTATGACACCCTTGTCATTTACTGAGGCTGTCTAAGGCTCATAAAACTTTCTGTGGGAAAAAAAAAAGAAACAACCAATAAAGAGGAGTGGTCTGAAAGCTTCTATGACTTTTAAAAATGCTTTTTTTTTGAATTTTATAAGCTTGTGTAGAAGCACTTGCAATTCTTTCCATTAAAAAAAAATTCTCCCTCACAGATCCCAACTTTTTAATAAAATTTACCATGGTAACATTTTCATTATGTTGGTTTTCTACTTCCCTAATCAAGACAATTATCATAAAAACAATGAAGCCAGACATCAAGCTACTATCACTGAGAGCAGTGAGAACTTGTTGCTTATCACAGTCTGAAAATATCCTTGTCTCTTAGTAAGTGTCTGTTCAAAGCTTTTTTCGTTGTGGACACATGGATGAACCCCGGACATTTAATTCTGTAGGACAGTTAGGAACAGGATGCATTCCTAACAGTTGGTGTTCCAGACACATAGGAACAAGGATGGAAGCAAACAGATTTTTTATTTTCATGTACAAATATGTTTCATACGTATATATATATATATGTAGATATATTAATAATTCTATGTTTTTGCATATTAAAAGGCCTCAAATAATATGATTTTTGAAAGCTGAATTTTCTTTAAGGACAATAAATTTGATTCTGAGTGTTAAGGGGGGGTGGTGTGCTTAATCACCAATGGGAAAATTTTTAACTGGCTATAATGTGTTTTCTGTAAACCACTAATAATGTGCCATTCTGAATTCTCTAATGTATATAGTGGGGTTTATTTTAATCTTAAGAAACAGGCAACATTTTTGAAGGTTTACCATCTGCTTTCAATAAAAGAAGAAAAAAAACTTGTGTAATTAAGTCAGTCGGAATGATTTAAAACAGTCACATCAACCTAGAGCCCTTCCTGCCATCTACCATACAGCAGGTATGTAATTTTTAATTAATGTTTAAAATGCAGTTCACTTTTATTTAATATTTAAGGTATATGTTAGAAAAATTGCTTTTGTTAAATTTAGAAAAAAAATGGCAAAAGTCTGTGAAACAAAAGGAATACAACAAAAAGAAAATTTTGTTACAGCATGTATTGGGTGTCCAGATCACACAGGATTCCTTGGAGCACGCCTTCCGATTTAAAAACCGCACCTTTAAACTTTCTTAAGGTCCAACCCCATTTTACAATATGGGGGGACGTTTCTTCTTGTCAGATTGGCTCTACTGTGCCCCCCCTCATGCCAGGGGTAGAGTTTCAGGCAATATGTCAGCCTCCATCTGGCTGCATGGTCAACCACGTGGCCTGAAGTTGCGTCATCTATATTCTTGATTAATATGTAATTGCCCTTTTCCCAAGTGCTTAATGCCTGGCATACATTCCAAAACTGGACTGGATGCCTTACAACTTCTGTGAAACACCTATAGGTCAGTAACAATCAAAAACAAAAAAAAAATTTAGGTTAGTAACTCTCATTCAGTTTATTTGCTTGTAATAAAACTGGTTTTTCTACTTCTCATATATATCTATAAGTAAAATACATAATTTAACAGTAACAGGAATGATTTCTCCATTAAAGAATATGCCATCTTAAAAGTATAGGAAAGAGGAAATACAAACACAAAGGTTGCTTTGTTCTACTTTATAATAAAAATAAATCTTGTTTCACCTTTGTTGGAGTTTTCAAAGCCCAAGAAGGAATTCCTTCCAAAAGGTTTTGGAGCCAACGCCCTGGGGTGGAGGGAATGGCTGACAAAAGAAACAAAGGATGTGTGCATCTTGATTTTATCTCTCTTAAGTATAGCTTTTGTTGTGATCTCCCTGAAGTNCTTATATATATATATATATATATTTTTCCTAATTAAAGTTCTGTTTTCCTAAATTTAAAGGAGAGAGATTATTTCTTGGCCAGCATAATATCTTAGTTCTCTCTTGAACTAAGACAACCTTCAATTAAATTAAAATTTCATGTGAGACAAGAGCATCAGAGTAATTGGGGCAGTGATATTTTTTAACACGAAACCTGCAAAACATAAAGTCTAAAGTAGGTGACAGTTCCATGCAGGCGGGCAGTTTCTGATCATTGCTTTTGAAATCCAATTGTTTTGCCAGATGTCCCACTCAGTGAAAAAGGAAATGATCTTACGGTTGAGAATAATTTAATCCGGACTGTAAAATTTGAGTGTGGCTTAGCCAAAAATAATCTGCACTTTGTAAAGCCACTTATCAAATTCCTTATCTATAATTAGATTTATTTACTTACTCATTTGAGTGTTGAACTGGAATTAATAAAAAAAAATAAAATAAAAAAAAAGAATTCCCATAGCTTATGTGTTTATACACAGTGTAACTGTTTTAATAAAAGCAACAGAACAGAATCAATTTAGCCATCTGTGCTATATTTATCCCTCCTGTTGGGAAGAAAAATAAAAAAACCACCTCTGAAATATCCCATCTGGTCATTTAGAGGCAGCAAAATACAGTTTTGTGTCACGTAAATTAAATCTGAGCATATATCATATTTCCCTCTAATCAGGAGACACATTCAGCAACGCTGACTCTCTGGTTGGAGTATGAAGAATCTTGAACACTGCATGAATTTTTATTATGTCTTGAAGTACTTCTGAGCTTTATTGTTGTATCTCATAAGCTAAATACTGAAATAAATCTGAATGAAGAGTTTTGTTGTTATTGGGTTTCTTTGTGGTGGGAAGGGATATGCTAGTTTTGGGCTTTTTGTGCTGATTATCCTCTGACACTGGATGAACAATAAGGAAAAAACAAAACCCAAACCAATGAAAATCAACCGAAAAACCCCCAACAACCCCACCCCCTCAAAAAAAAAAACCAAAACCCCAGGTGTAAGCATTTTTATTTTACTTTATCCCTGTTGTGAGTTTTCTGACTGCCTTACCTGTTTTGCCACTTTAGAGAGTCTGCTTTATCTAGGAATCAGTCAGATTGAGAGTACTGAATATGGGCTTTGTTCTTAATGGGTGTTCTGTAAATTGTAATTCGTAGTCTTGGGAAGAAACTATGAAAGTGTAGGAACTAAATTTTAGCAATATGATCCAACCTGGAAATTCTTTTTAGATTTTTTTTCCTCTGAAAGTCTAATTAGGGGAGAAAAAACCCAAACCTGTAAATGTCGAGTTTTAAACTTTTAAAAAATGAGAAATATAAAAGGACGTCTGTTTTGATAATGTTCTGTGTAGAAGAAAGAGAAATAAATAACGAGAGCTGAGCTTAAAGTGAAAACCTTAGATTCAGTGTCTTTCTAGATGACAGGCAATGCTGACTTCTTGTTATTTACTGACAGAGGAGGCTGGTGACCATTAGTAACGCCTTTTCACAAACTGACACAACCTTGATTTCATCATTAATAAAGTAGTGATAATGTCTGCTAATGCAGACAAACTTTAAAACAAACTTCAGTTTTGAGCTTGGACACATACTAATTTGAGAAAATGGATACATATTGAAAGATAAGGTGGACAGAAGCAGCAAAAATATTAGAAAACTAATCATCTTCACTGAATAGGTACAATTGCCTGCAGATATTCAGATGAACAGTGCTGAACACTGAAGGTAGTGGAAAAAAGATTCCAATCCCATACCTGTTACAGAAGACTGACAAAATTTGCTCCCTCTTGGAACTGAAGAAGTGTAGTCAAGCATGGAAATCCCCTTTGTACAGGCAAATCACACTGGCATTAAGAAAACAAAATAGTACATAAATTTTCCTGGTTGAGTTGTATGAATGTGACTTTAGAGATGGCATTGACAGAGTATTTCACCTGGGACTAAGAGTTCAAAGACGTTTCTCTGATACTGGGTTAAAAGACTTTCTGCATAACAGAAATTTATTTTTCTTCTGTGTTTGTGTCTGTCTGCTTATGTAGAGAAAGTACTGCTGACAAAGTACTGCTGTAGTGCAGAAGATCCTCATCCAGGCCTAGTACATGGCTTTAGCCTCTCATACAGTCTCAGTATGCAGAGATTGTTCTGCAAGTGTGTGTACTGTTGTGTCAGGTGCCAGTTCCAAGGTACAACTGTAGAGAATACAATTCTTTCATGCCTGACAGCTGTCTTAGGGACATCAAGACAACAACTGTGTATGCATTCCAAGGCTTTCCTGGTATCCACATTTTGCTGAATAAAACTCTAGTTATTACTTCTCATCTTTACTGTGCTATTCTATGTGATAGAAAGATGCAGGAAGAGAAACAAAGAAAAACAAACAAACAAAAAAGTCTCATTATTCTGGCTAGGAACAGTTTAGCTTGAAAGCGTGTTGCCTGCATTGATGTGCAAGACTGCTCTTGCTGAACTATCTGCTCTTGTGCCTAGGTATAACTCAGGAAAACAGGCAGTAAAAATAATGTCCATGTCAGTGCATGTTAATGCTTTCAAGGATCCCATACACTATTTGTGCATGGCATGTGTGCTCTGTTTGAAAGAGAAGAGAATAGGCACATCCTAAAAACACATCTCATGGAAATCTAGGTCTGTGATAACTCTTTGTCTACAGCTTCAGTTGTAACAACATGATGGAGATGTTGATAAAACAAAATTTAGATTATCCCTTGTAGCAGTCTGTTCTGAATAGACACTCTCTTCCTCTGTGGATGGGAACTGCCATGAAGAAAAGCATGATGAACTGTTTATTCTCCTGATTCCCATGAAGAGCAGGCAGGAGTAAAGTGACTGGTAACTCAAATCCATGTAACTGCCAATGGATTTCTATTTTCCAGCTGCCAGGAGACAAGCTGTCTCTCATGGTGTCAGTCTCTGAAGAAGCCTCCATGTAGTCTGTGACATTCATTACACACGTGCCTGCACAGTACTTGTCAGTCACTCTAACCTGGAGAGATGCCTAATCACTTCCTGAGACATTTGATGAATTAGATGAACAAATTCAAAAATATAAACTGTTGGAATTGAGTGAGCTATGAGTAACTAAGCAGGCTCTTGTAACTTAGACAAGAGGACTTAGATTATTTGTTCTGTGATTTTGTGTTTTTGCAGTCCCTGTTCAGATACCTCTCTTTTGAAACAATTTGAGAAATAAATTCCTTTGGTTTTAAGCACTGAGAATTTAAAATATTATGTAGTTTGGGTTTTGTTTGATGAGATGGGGTTTTTTGTGTGGTTGGTTGGGTTTTGTTTGTTGTTTTTTCCTTTTTGTCTTGCTTTTATTTTTATGTTTTGGTAACTAGAAATTTTTGGGTGTGCTGTGGCACTTACAGTATCTTTCCCAGAGCCAGAAAAAGAGAGTGCATGGCCCTGTGGCAGTTCCAAGGCATCCCATCTGATTTTTTTTCTTGGATCCTCTTCTGGTTTTGACAAAAGTTTTATCAAACTAGGAATGTCTTGAGTGAAAAGTTTCAGGGTTAGTTCATTGGCATTTTTTAATGAAAATTTTCCAGCAGTTAAAAACTAGCTGATTTACAGGGGAAGAGAAAGCAGATGTAATATATAATGAAACAAATGGAAATAAAAGGAAAGTTGATAGCAAATGTTATTATGTGGAAAAGGCAGAAATGCAGGAAAAATAGAGGTAGTCAACAAACATTTCTGTTAATGTGGTTAACAGACTATTTCTCTGAATTCTGTGCTAACCTGTCCACCTTTTTTCCACTAAGACATCCTAGTTTGCCAGCTAAAGGGTATTTCAGTAATCTCCTCTGGATGGATTTAGGTGGCACAGGAAACAGTGCTACCAGGGAAATTGTAGATTAAGCAGAAGTAGGCGGGGGTTAGCAGCAGCAGAGGAGCTGTAAGGTAGCAAATAATTAAAGATGAGATGAGGGAAAAAATTACTTAAGATTTTTGATTTGTAAGCCTTCATTTTGAACAGATTTTCATTGGCACCTCAAGACTTTTCTCCTTTAGCTGCCAAATTGCTGCTGTCCCTTCAAATCCCCACGTACCTTAGTAGTCTGCACACTGGAAAGCAAACAACTTTGCCTTGTTTGTGTTCTGTAAGACTGATATTGTCCCCTTACAACACTTTTTACTCCCTAAACAGAAGTTTCATCTATTCCTCCCTTATTGTGTCACTGCCTTTCCCAAGTAGGGCTCGTTACATGTTAATGTGTAAAATTCAAAGTTAACGCTGATTCAGAATGCTCTGCTTGGTTTTCTGTGGAAAAGGAACAGGGTGATAGCCATGTGATGGTGCTGAAGCTAAAATACCTCGTTTCAACAATTAATGAGGATGAAAATGGGCACATGCTGCTAACCTTAGACCTTTTAAAATCAACATTTCTTTATAGTATGTCCAAAACTATAGAAAAACTATCCCAGCGGATATTGTTTTTCAATAGAATTGGCACTGGAAAAATCCAGAAGGTGAGAAGAAATCTGTTAGTGAGGAAATATTTTGAAAGGGTGAAAGAGATTACACTGATAATTATAGGCCTGTCAGACTGATATCCGTCTTAGGCAAAATAATGGCATGGCCAATATAGGACTCAATTATAAAGAATGAAATAAAGGTAATAATTATTGTTAGACTTGTGGAACACAGATACTGTAAAGCTGTTATGACACCCTTTTGATGAGATTACAGTTTGGGTTGTTAGATCTAAGAGAGCTGTTGATGTAGGAAGGCTTTATTATGGCAGAGGGACTTGGGACTTTTGATTAAGCAGCTAGAACAGTACAAAGTCGTCCCAGTACATGCTGCATGAATGAAGAGTGGCTAAATGAGTGTTGAGTAATCATCATGCAGGTACAGGTGTTATAGTCTTAGGAATGGCCAGACAGTGTTCCAAGGCCTGTCAGTGGCCTGGAATAAGCACCATCCATAGTGACACAATGTGCAGTTGGTACAAACACTGAGAGATCTGAACACAAAACTCTCAGATTCTCAAGTACTTTAGGAGTATTTTGCAGCCATCTAATAAATCTAGGTATGTCTACAGTTCCACCAGTCTTTGTGGTAATTCTGTCAAGTAGCATCAAGTTCCTCTTGGCAATTTAGAAATGCTGCTTTTGTAAAAGTGTGAATTTTAAAATAATATTTGCTACTACTACCTCTGCCATATTAATATCCTTGCAATAAGTATGTATATGATTTGTACCAATAGGGAAACAAATGGTTTTATTGCACCCTCATAAAACAATAAAACCGACTGTTGTAAGGTCATCAGTTTCCCTGAACCTTTACCAAGGGATACCTGAATTATGATAAGGAATCTGTCAAAACACTAAATCCTAAAACTCCCCTGTCACCCCTTTATCAAAGAATACCTGAATTGTGGTGGGAAGTTATCAAGATACTAAATTGTAATGCAGTAATTAACCGTTTGTAAAAATAATGACTTAACTGTAGTCATATAAGGAGAAGTATGTAAAAATTCATATGTATACCATGTAGTGAATATGTATAAAGTGGATGGATAAAAGGCAGACACACATTGTACCTGACACACGAGTTGGTGGAGCAAAGACTCTTCTGTTGTGTCCAGGCCTGCATTGCTCTTACCATATAATAAACCTTTTTTATTAAAAAAATGAATTTATTTGGTTGAGACTGTTTCTCACATACTGGTTAATTTTACAGATTCAGTGTGTTTCTTTCACCCTGATTTTCTCCATCTAAAAAATTTTCCTCCTTTGTAAAATGTGTTGAGATTTCCTGATGAGGAGATGGTCTCTGTTCAATAATATTGCAAGCAGAATTAGTTTATCTGATGCTGTAGTGCCAGTCTTTAGAGAATTTGCATTGTATTCAACCTTTGAAGACATTTTTCTTGTCCATATAATCATAGCACTTTTTCTAAATTGCATGGAATTAGGATTCCGGGAGTGCAGGCCATGTGAGACTTCCTAGAGGTTAAAAATAATTCCTAAATATTTTCTAAATATTTTGTCTGCACAATTGCTGATCTTTTTGATCACTTCAATGCTTTTGTTGTTGAATAACACTGTACAGCACAATTGCATTCCTTCTTAGTGAGAATGAAGTATGTTTATTTTAATCAGCTAAGTAGAGATAAAATTAATAAAATTAACAATATCTTACTAATCCTTCATTATTCACCAATCTTTTCAAATATTTATTGAATATACCAGATGTCTGTATTATATTTTTTCTGTCAAAGGCTGTAGGGGAAGTAATGAAACATGGTAAATTCCAATTTGTATATTACTATTCTGATGTTTTGTCTTCTAATCAGTATTTTTGTTCATTCTGCACTTACTATCTATGAACATCTAAAAATCTCTGTCTTTATAATGAAGTGTTTACTTCCTATTTTTGTTTATTGTTTGGCCATTCAATTTAGAGATACTACGCTGTAGATTGGCACACCTCCTTTTTTTCTCTTCTGCTTGTTAGCAGGGAGTCTTTAATCTCTTCTTTCTCTGCTTTTCTTATTAATCACAATATCTCACTTTCCCAGTGGGACTCAGCCTAAGATTGAGTAGCACATTAGACTCACATCAGGCAGGCTGTGCTTATAATAATGCTGAAGATAACAGAAAATGAGACATTCCTTCTCTACATATGGTTTTAATTGTAGCTTTTGGAATGTAATTCAAAAAAATACACTAATGAATTGAACAGAGGTTGAAAAATCTGCTTTATCTTTTAAAATAGAAGTACTGCAGTCCAAACATGGTATAAGTAATTTGCTGTATTTAAAAAAGTGTAATAGGAACTGTTTATTGAATAAGAGGTTGTGAGTATCGTGATTAATAAAAATGTAGATTTATTAATTTTTTATTTATCTTTTTATTCAGTATACTGATGCCTTAAGGAGG
>WBMV01000659.1:158803-218007 GCA_013396655.1 Campylorhamphus procurvoides | reverse complement strand
ACAAGGCGGTGTCCATGGAGAAGTCGTAGAACTGGAAATCAGTGGAATATCTCTAGCCCCTGCCTTCCTTCCAGGTGACAGTTTCCCACCCAACCCCTCCTGAGGTAGGCTTCCCCCTGCACAGGTGGTCATCAGTCTGATTTCCTATCAGACTCTTGGCAGAATCACTAGTTTTCTTTGTGTTTGTTCTCCCACCCTTCTGCTTGCACTTACTGCAGATGGAGCCCATGCGAAATGGGGCTTGGGTATTCCCAGTGGCTTTTTTACCAGATATTTCTGCTCCCAGAGTTTGGGTGCAAATGTAGCACTGATGTTATAGCAGATAATCCAAGACTTTCAGCTTTCCGTTCCTCACTTGAAAACACCACTATTGGTTTTCTGTCACTTGATTTCAGGCCTGATTAATACTATGTAAAACTGAAGACTTCACAGCTATTCTTCAGAAGGATTTAAAGTCCCCTGATTTCCCACAGTGAAGTAAGCAATTGCATTATTTCAATGTGAAGGAGCGAAAATTGAGATCAATATCCCATCGTAAATACAACGCTGCAATTCGGAACAACGATGATGATTTAATCTTTGTGAGGGCCCGGGGACCAAATATGTGGCAGTTGCTGTGTTTTTGCACAGACACATATCTATATGTTAAACTGCTCCAGTTAGTTGACTTGATGTCACAGGGCTCAAGGATAGGGATATGTGCTGAAGAAAATAAGTGACTTTCTCTTAGAACGTTTGGGGAAAACACTGCCTGTCCCAAGCATTTCTGCCTTTTCCAGACTCATCAGTGATTCAGGCTTCAATTCACCTCCAGGCTACAAAGAGAGAAAGAGTCTATGCACTCAGACAGGGTGGAAATCCTTGATCCAAGTCTTGAACAGCCTATAGATGAACCTTTAATGGCTAAAAGGTAGAGATGAATTATGAGTGGTTTGAAAGAAGACTATTTCTTGCAGAGAACTGGGATATTTCTCACGGTGTGATGTTCTGCCACGATGCTTCACTTCAGAGGCAGGAGCAGCCTGCAGGTAGCAGGACAAAAAAAAATGGTTCCTTTAGAAATGGTCAAATTAGGGTGCTTTTGGTAAAATCACATGAGAAGAAGTGAAACAGCAGAAGTGCTTAAGCAGCTGAAGAGCAAGACTTCTATGTGTGAAGTTGTTACTCTACAGACAGAATCTTAAAGCCTGGACTCTAAATTCAAGGAGGTGGGATGACTATTAATATTGATATGCAGGGCCTTGTAGAAAGCATAAGATGCAGAGTAACTGTGCATTCAAAGGAAGAAAAGAAACAGAATAAGTACATTGTTTGCCTCCTCAAATTAAATATGCAGGTTGTCATGTATTAAATGACAGTGTCTCTGTCATTTAATGTCTGTTTTGCTGTTATTCCTACTGACCTCAGTAGGGATCACATAAATATATGGATGCAGGTTCTGGGCAGTAGAGATGCAGGTTTCTCTCTGGGTAACAAATACACATTCCTGTCACCCACATCCAGAAAGACTTTGGTTTCCAGGGTTCTTTATGTTGCTGAAAAGTCACTGCAAATCTTTTTTTTTTTTTTTGAGATGAATCGGTTTGTTTTGTTTCCAGAGCCAGATGGGAAGGGTAATAAACTCTTCTGGGGGTGGAGGGATTTAGCTGGTGAAGTGTGGAGTAGGAGTTGGAATTAATTTCAGAAACAGAGATGTTTGCATGTTAAAGTCTGTGATAACTCTACCTATTGGACTAGATTTACTTGAGGAGAGTCTGTGCTAAGGGGATGAAAAAAGGTTACACGCCTTTCACAGAGAGACCAGGGAATGGTGGGATTTATGGATCTGCCCTGTGGCTGAGATTAGATAGCCAGCAACAGGAGCCTGGGGGCATATGTGCTATAATTTGCATGTAGCTAGGTAATTACCAGTCCCTCCATTAAATCTTCTCCTCTGCATTAGGATCTATGGCTTAGTAAGGACAAGTCCCATTACCTTCCTGCACTCTACATGGAAATGTGCTCAAATTTCACTTGATGCAAAATGAGGCTGCCAGTATGTTTGGTGGTTTTAGTTTGATGTGAATACACTGTACCAGCTGGAGAACTGGAATGTGTTTCCATTTGCTTCCATGTATAATTCAGGATGTTCATAAAGAGCATGAACATCCTGGATATCTGAAGGATACTCTGTGGCCATCATGGGAGTTCCATTGATTAGTTATCAGGGGAACAGTTGCAGAAAGCTTCACTCTGGCTTGTGAACTAATTTCAAGCTTCCAGTGAGTTGAATATTCAGGCCGTTCCTGTAGCAGAGCAGGAGCAATAGATGCAGGTAATGGGATCCTGGATTTTTATTGGCATTTGTCCAATTGATAGTAGTCCTTTGATACAGCTTTGAATATTAATAGCAAGGTGTCATCAGTGCTGTACATGGCTTGGACTCTTCCTTCAGCCTGGAAGTTAAACATCCTGTCTGTTGCTTCCTCTTTGACCTACTTCTCCTTTCGGTCAAGGAAGATTTTAAGTCATTTCTGCTTTTTCTTTCACAAGATCTTTGTTATGACAAGGTAAAAACAAGATTAATTTTCTGTCTAACAAAAGTTGTTAAAGTTGTTTCGGCAAATACTCTTTCTTCAGTGGGTCTGGGCTGTGTCCTTGTAGCCTGTGCTCCACTGAGAAGGCACTAACTAATTTTTCATGTGCCTCTGGTTAAGTGACCCTCGGCGGAAAGGGAGTCTGATGTCACACTGCTGTCCAGTCCATTTCAGCTTCTTTTCAATTTCTGTATCTGAAAGATTAAGACTTTGCATTAAACTGCAAGATTTTGCTTTCTCTCAAATTCTTCTTTAGTCTCTCCTTGCTGATAAATAATTGATACAGGAGAATGAATAAAGCACAAAACCTGCGCCCCTGGGCCTGAAGTTTCCATCTAATCACTGGTTCAGCCCTGTGTGAAACCTCTTTGGTGGTTTTGGCTTGGTCCTTCTGAATCAGTGTTCTTTCCGTGAAGATATTGGCTGTAAAGGAATGCAGTGTGGCAAAGCAATCCCGGTGCCTGTTGCAGAAGCAGGTTTGCCTCCCGCTCCCCCTGGAATGCTCCAAGACAGCTGGTCCTGTCCTCACACTCTGGTCAGTTCTGCCCAATAGACAACATCTGGTTTTCATTGCTTGGGCTTTTGATTGAAACCATGGAATCACAAAATGGTTTGGGTTGGAAGGGACCTTAAAGATCATCCAGTTTCACCCCCTGCCATGGGCAGGTACACCTTTCCACTAGCCCAGGTGGCTCCAAACCCCATCCAACCTGGCCTTGGACACTTCCAGGGATCCAGGGGCAGCCACAGCTTCTCTGGGCAACCTGTGCCAGGGCCTCCCCACTCTCACAGGGAAGGATTTCTTGCCAACATCTAACCTAAACTCACCTTCTGTCAGTGTGAACCCATTCCCCCCTGTCCTGTCACTGCAGTTCCTGATGAACAGTCCCTGTCCTGCTTCCCTGTAGCCCCTTCACACACTGGAAGGTGTTCTGAGGTCTCCACACAACCTTCTCTTCTCTGGCTGAACATTCTCAGCTCTCTCATCCTGTCCCTTTATCAACTCTGTGACCTCCACTGAACTTTCTCCAACAGTTCCATGCATTTCCTGTGTTGGGGGCACCCGAAGTGTACAGAATATTCCAGGTGGGGTCTCACCTGAGGGGGCAGAGGGGCAGATTCCCCCTTCCCTTTTTGCCCACGCTGTGGGACCAGCCCAGGGCATGGGGAGTTCTGGGTTCCAGCACACATAGATGGGTCATGATGAGTTTTGTGTCATCCATCACCCCCAGGTCCTTCTCCCCAGGGCTGCTCAATCACTTCTTCACCCACCCTGCAGGTGTGCCTGGGATGGTCCCAATCTTGCACTTTGCTTTGTGATATTGCATTTATTTAATGTATATATTCATAATTATGAATGCATATATACGTATGCACATGTATATATGTATGTGCATATACATACATATATATATATATATATATAGTAACCTGCTCCCCTCACAATTGAATTGACTCAGATCGGAAAAAACACCACCTGGCTGTGACTGGGGAAGCAAATGTCTAATGTCACTCACAATACTACAAAAAGCTTTCTTTTAATAGTAAAAAAGAAATCTACAGCTGATATCAATGTAAACCTTTATGATTCCTGTGCATAAAATACACTGGGTTTTAGTTTTTAGCCTAATATATATTTTGTATCTTGGAAATTCAATACAATTCAAAATAAGTAGCTCAGATTTGGACATTTCAGCACATGTTCTGTGCCTTTTGGATTACTGTGGAAAGCACCATTCTGTACAATCATTTGTCTTCCTTCTAATGAGCAAGGATAATTATAAGTGAAATATTTTTGTATGACAGAGTGATCTCAGTGTCCTAGCTGAGGTTCATTGCCAGAAAAGTGCTGAAAGAGGGAACATTTAAGCACTTGTATATGAAAGCAGAGACAGCTTAGTGGTTTCTTGTGTGTTCTGAAGTGACAGTCTCAGAACTTTGTGAATGTAGTACTTGGTGCTGTGGTCTGAAATCATGTCTGGATTTTGTAGTTTGGCCTTGGCCATTGGGGTATTGACTACCAAGATGTTCACGGAAGTGCTGGTCCCTATAATTATCCCCTTGTGTCTAAAAATTCTTTTAGCTTTGTTTCTCATCTATAGAACTGCACAGGTTGCCCAGAGAAGCTGTGGCTGCCCCATCCTTGGAAGTGTCCAAGGCCAGGTTGGACAGGGCTTGGAGCAAACTGGCTAGTGGAAGGTCACCCTGCCCATGGCAGGGGGTGGGATGAGATGGGCTCAAAAGTCCTTTCCAACACAAACATTTCTGTGGTTCCAATGGTTGGTGGAATCTGGCATTAAGAAAGTCCTTTCTGCATTGGATGTATTAGGAATGTTATGAGCTGACTGGTCCCTTCCTCCAGGATTTCACCAGTCACAGCTTGGGATGGGTAGTGTAATTACTGGTGTTCATCCCGTCTGCACAACTCTTGTTCAGGTGCCTGAAGATGTTTGCATGAAGCCAGTTAAGGTTAATGGCAGGAAACATACAAAGTTTCACAATTATCTCTTGTGTGTGGATAAAAAACTGCATAAGATATCATAAAATATGCCAGACATGCATTTCTGGTTACACCTCAATCTTTGCTGTGTCTTTAAAGGGTAATAACAAAAGTGAGTCTTCTAACATTCCCTGTAAAACTTCGTTGCTTTGCAGAATAAAAGAAATCAAAATATGCTGAGGTCAATGGAAACTTTTTGTTGGCTTCAGACAGTGATGAAGCAGCTGCTAAAGGAAATCTCACCATGAACCCACAATGTTTCTACTTTCTTCTTGTGGGGAGAAGGTGGGAAAGGCAAGGTATGTGCAAAAGCTTTTCTTTGCTGTTCATGGTGAAGCAAAGCCTGGTGAAGAGCTTTCAGGAGAAAGAAAACAGCCAGATGAACTGATGGAAAAGCTTCAAAACAAGTGATAGCAACAGTGAGGTTTTCCATCTTCCAGCAATATCTGTGTGTCCCTCTAGACAGAAAACTCCTGCAAGAGGCGATGCTGGCAGACAGAGAGAGGTCACCCGCAAACCACTCTGGCAGAGCCTGATGAAACGGGGATGTCACACCAGTGGCTCTGTCTAAGCAGAACTTCTCTGGGGCTTCAAAGACCATCTGCTTTAAAACCAGACGCCACGGGCTACAAACCCTCTTTATCCTGGAGAGATCCCTTCAATAACAAAGTAGAGCATTAGCAAATAGCAACTAAAATTTCTGAACAAAATATTGGCTGTGCTGCATAAAGAGCTGTCTTATTGCATAGCCTGTGCTCCTGGGTTCAGGACACACATTTCAGCAAGTTCACCATCTCCTCTTGTGAAGGAAATAAATAATATTGATCTTTGGAAATAGGTGGCTCAATATGTTGTCTTGGCTTTAGAACTTGCCAAACCTCATGACTATGTCTGAGGGGATTGTTTCAGATATATCCATGTCAATAAGATCTTATGTGAGCTAAAATAACCAATTTAAGAGTGGAGGACTCAGTAATCTTGTTGACAAGCTGCCTTCACGATAGATATATTTTCTATTATTGATGACATTTCTAGCAGATCCCAGAACAATGCTAGGTGAGTTCTAAAATTAATATCTTTTTTCATGGTTCATTAGTTTGACTAGGTCTGGATAATAAATTGGCTTACAAAACCCCCCAAAAACAAATAAACCCCTGCATTTCCTCTCAGATCCAATTCTGAAACTGAAAGTGGGATTTTATTTTTTTATAGAAAATTTGAACTTTGACTGAGGAATCTTTATGGAAATTCTAAAAACAGCATGTTCGTTTTTCTTTTCATTTTTATATACCTGCAGAGTCCCAATCAGAGGGACAATTAAAATGCTGAAATGTAATGAAATAATGTCTGTGAAGTGTTTCTAACCAGAAGCAGAGCTCTCTTGCAAGATTTCAGCTCAGTTCTGCAGATCCAGAGGATCCAGCTGTTTCTGATAAACCAAATTTAATGTTTAATTTAATATTGCTTTATCAGCTGTTATTGTATAACTTTCCTTCCTCCTCTCCCCTTCAACCCCCCTCAAAATTCTACCTGACATTTTAAACCCAAATACCACTTAAATATTATCAACTTCCATGTGATAGTTATCGATCACTGTTTTTTAAATTGTAATCTACAGGCCCTGGTAGAGAAGAATGATTGCACTGAGCAGCAAGGGTGTTTAAGCTGCTCACAATTTAAATATTCTTGGAATTGTGGACCAAATAACTTCAACCTGTAAATATTTAATTGCTAGAAAAGTAGCTCAATGGGAATGAATATAGTTTTACATATATACTTGTTTTCTTATTACACTAATTTTGATTACTCTATTAAACAATCTTGTGTTCTTTTAATTTAATCAAGACCTTGAAATATTAGAAACACTAAGGGCTATTTTATAACATTGACTTCATAGCAAGGTAAACCTCCCTGAATAGTTCTAATTATTTCCCAAACATTATATCTGTAATGTTCTTGTTGTAATTAGGGATAGCTCTTTATAGAACTGTATTTTTTTAAGTGAGTATCACCATTGCTTGCTGTTCAATGGTGCTTGTCACTTTAAATTTGGAAGCATTTAAAGGCAATTATACACATCTTGAGTTGTAGTAAAAAAAAATACAATTCAAGTTTGCTTAAGGGCCACTCAGCATTTGTGTTTTATTTCAAAACTCTTCACACTTAAGATTCATAATTGCCCAGCACACTCACATGATTTGCCTAACTTTGTTACCTGAGTAACCCTTGGTGATACAAAAAAATCCGCCTTCAGTGGTCTGTAACTGGGGCTGAATCCAGACTCCTGGAGTTCAAGGGTGTGCTCCTCATGTACCTGATTTTACAACATCTGATTCCATCCCAGAACTGACATTTCATTATTAATATTTGCTTCCATAATTATTTGATATTTAGCTTTCTTATTCCATTTGGGGAGGGGTTGAAAAAAATATTATTTTCTATGGAATAAAACTTCCAAATTCCAATCAGTTTGATGTTAAGTTGTTGCATTTTCTGATATGAAATAGTGTGGGTTTAATTATTCTGTCACTTAAAGGGCCCTTTCACTTCAGTTCAATGTTATCTCCATTCCATGTTCAGTTCCTGGGGTACTTTTAATGTTCTGCTCAACAGTCATAACAAAAGTCATATTAGGAAATGAGAACCTGTGTTTCTAACCAGCAACGTGATTGTGTAAAATGCATTCTTAATTCCTTTTAAATAAGAACCTGAAGTTTCTGTAAGCAAACATAAAAAGCTGCCCTTTCCAGATGCCCCATCAGGTGTTGAAGAAAATACTAAAGGAATGGGCTGATATAACATTGCCAATTCCAGATTTGCTGTAGAGAAATGAGAGAAATGTGCCTTGCCTCACCAGTATTAGGGAGATAAGGTCATGCCAAGAGCTCCTGTGCCCTACAATGGTGACAACAATGAAGCGCAGCTCTGTGTCCCCGACATTCTGTCTCTCCAAGAGAATAGAAGTGTTAACCACGTTCTTTTGCTTGTGGAGAATTTTTACAGAACTTGATAACTAAGGGCAGTTCTGATAAACACTGCAAGACAAAGATTCATGCTCTGAAAAGTGGCAAAGGGAAATTTCTGCTCAGATTTTCATCTTCTGTTTGAAAGAAGAGGTGACTGTGCTCTTACACAGACAGCTTGGAGAGCCGAATCTTTTGCCCTCAAGCTGTGCATTTAGAGGTCCTTAGGAGGTTATAGGAAAGATGTTGACAGTTTAGGAAACACAGGAATGCTGCAGATTCATCTGCTGTGTAGACAAATCTTTATTTCTAACAATTATAAAGTAATTAGAGCCGGGGAAGCTTCAAAAGCTGTGGAGTTCTCCCTTATTGTGCCTGTTCAGCTGAAATTATTAATTGAAAACTGAACTTTCTTGAACTCCCACCTTGGCACACTCGAAGCAGCCGCTCAGACTCCTGGTGAATCATGTTACTCTAAATACAGAGTGAAAATGCGTTGTACTTATAATGTTATAGATTCTTTATTGTGGGTATTAATCTTCTCTTTTAGCAGTAAATAGGAAACACGGGGGCAGGGAGAATAGGATGTGCTTCCCAAGGGAATACTGAGTAATTAAATTTTGAACTGGAACTGCTGGATGCGGATACTTCATAAGAGCACCCTGCTTTTATAATGGGGTTTTTAATGCAAAATCCTCTTGGTATTTTAGGTAGGAAAGGATGAGCTCTGTTAGTGTAGTTACAGATTTTTATTCAATTTCATGGCTTTGGGATGCTGACTTATATTCATATTTGGTTTCCACTATGAAAAGAATTGGTAAAAAGCAGGAGAGAGGAGACTTTTCTGTGTAGGGGTGTAAAAACAGAAGAGAAGTAAAAAGCAAATACAGGGCAGTAGAATTTTCTGAGAATGGCAGCCTCAGGTTAGATTCTTATTCATATTTAGGCTGAAAAAAAGTTTGTCCTCATTTTCAAAATTGTTCAGCACTTTTCAAATTCACCATGAGTGATTTGAGCTCTGTGCTTCTGAAAATCTAGGCACTTATTCTACGTTAAATATGGACAAGAGACCAATTATAGCTCTTTTATTTTAGTCTAGACCTAAGCGCACTATATACCATCATAGCATATTCAGTGAATCTCTAGCTTGTGGAATATATTTTCCTATCCCTTAAGACACTTAGAAAGCCAATATAAAACTCTCAGCCTGGTAGAATGGTTTGATTTACCCAGAGGCAGAACTTTCTGAGGCAGTTGGGTTTTGTGAGCCTGAAATAGCCTGTGAGGGTTGTGCACATTGTCTGGGCACGTGTTGCTTCTCGGCTCCTTGAGTGACAGTGGGTCAGTGGGTGACAAATGGCCTGGTAGAAAGGGGTTGAGCAGTCTGGACTTTTGAATTTTTAGTGGGATTGAGGGTATCTGTCCTTTTCAGGGCTGAATACAACATGGGCAGCTCCGCTGTAACTGGGAACTCTGTGCTCTCAGCTGGGTCTGGGTGTTCAGTTGGGATCTGGTCTTAAATATGACTGGGTTAAGGCAGCTGTTGGCACATTTTCAGCCCTGCAGGTGTGCAGATTTGCTTTGTTGGAACCGGCAGATCAAGGACACCTTTACCTTTCCATAGAGCCGTTAAGTGGCATTTCCAGGTCGGGACATGACCGTGGACAGCAGGGACAGACCACCTGGCCACGTCAGCGTGCCACTGACCCTCCTACTGCCCCCAGACTGGACTGGGGCCTTTTGGGAAATGTTCAAATTGTTTCTCTTCTTATTTTACTCTATTTGCTACTAGAAACTTGAGATTTCAAGATTGATTTATGCTGAAAACATGGATCTCACTCTTCTGGAGCCAGTTTGAGTTTATGTTCCACCCTGTCTCATTTCCACGGCCTGAGGTTTTTCTTTCTATTAGCTGGGTAAGGTGGAATCCCATGACACATGTGGCTATAGAAACCTGAAAAGAAAGAGAATTTCCAAAGGCCTGGAGTGACAGGACAGGAAAGAACGGCTTCAAACTGACAGAAAGTGGATTTGGATTAGAGATTCAGAAGAAATCCCTCCCTGTGAGGGTGGGCAGGCCCTGGCACAGGTTGCCCAGAGAAGCTGTGGCTGCCCCTGGATCCCTGGCAGTGTCCAAGGGGCTTGGTGCAACCTGGGCTAGTGGAAAGGTGTCCCTGCCCATGGCAGGGGTTGAATGAGATGATCTTTAAGGTCCTTTCCAACCCACCCATTCCATGAATTTATGACTCTATGAAGTTGTTGATCATTTGAGCAATGCAAACAATTAGATATAGTAGCCACTCTTGAAGTATTCTGGAGTAAATTCTTTTCTTCATCATCCTTTATCCCAAGAAATACATCTTCCAGTGGAAACAATAGTAGTATTCAGCTTGTTATATTTAAATGCAGATCTGCAGTTCCACTGTATTTGTATTTATTTGATGAATACAGTGTGTCATGGAAGTTTGCTTCTGATAAGTTTGTTCTGAGATCAGAAAAGATGTGTGAGAATCTGCAAATCATCTGTTTAATGACCAAGACATGTCCCAGGTTGCCCAGTGGATGGGCCATAGGGAAAGTAAAAGTGTGGGTTTATAACCAAGCCCTGAGCAATGCCAGTCCAATAGTCAAGTGCATTTTACAAACCTTTCTTTCATTCATTTTGGTCAATTTATGCTTTCAGAAACATGCCACAATTTTACACCCATTTTTGCGGCTTTCTCTCTGAAAGAAATTAAAGCATGTTAATTTATTTAGGAAACCAGAATGCTTTGCAGAAGAATTTTCCACATTCCTATCCATCTAACTTTTAATCCCTAAGTCAAGGAGTCTTTAACACAATGCCATGCCTGCATGCAATACAAATGAGGAAAGGCTGTGTTTTAAGCTTTCTGTACAGACAAAGCATAATAGCACTGATTCTGGAAGTAGAACACACCATTTATTTTGCATGTTACACAGCATGTTAATGTTCATTGGAGCTGGGACTGACTAATGCAGCTTGAGCAAATGTACAATTTTCTGGATCAGATTCAGGGACTGTGCAGCCCACACCCAAGGGAAAGGGTTCATGCCAATTGTGAGGGTAAAATACAAGGGGTGCTTCTGGACTGTTTTGTTTGTGTTTTTTTCACCCCACCTGTGCCCCAAACACAGTGCCCTGAAAGATGATTTCTGCCACCCATGTGATATTGAAATGTTTAGATTGGATACATAGAAGAAATCCGTGGCTGTGAGGGTGGGCAGGCCCTG
This sequence comes from Campylorhamphus procurvoides, assembly GCA_013396655.1. NCBI lineage: Eukaryota > Metazoa > Chordata > Aves > Passeriformes > Dendrocolaptidae > Campylorhamphus > Campylorhamphus procurvoides. Next base: position 206,716 of record WBMV01000659.1, on the reverse strand, counting down.
GCACAGGTTGGGCAGAGAAGCTGTGGCTGCCCCTGGATCCCTGGCAGTGTCCAAGGCCAGGTTGGACAGGGCTTGGAGCACCCTGGGCTGGTGGGAGGTGTCCCTGCCCGTGGCAGGGGGTGGTGCTAAATGAGCTTTAATGTCCCTTCCAAACCAAACCATTCCATGAGTCTATGATTTTCAATAATCACATATGTTTGCATACAGTACTTTAAAGCTTGACATAAATCAATGTACAATATGACGGAATTTGGCAACAGAAACTTTGCTGATTTATATATTGTTTTTATTTTTTCCTCTCTATGCTTGCCACTTTTAGGCTGGAATTCTGTAGCACATGTCAATATATAGGAGTTCCTTTAAAAACTCCTCTTAATGGAAGGCTTGGTAGTTAATGTGGAGACTGGGAGCTGAAGGCAGGTAAGTTGTGCCAAGAATGAGAGCAGGGGATGACTGCTCTGCACTACTGCCCTTCGGTGTGGCAATTCCCACCTGCATTTTCATCCTTTCACCTTTCAGGTGATGTGTTCAGTGCTGACTTGGTATGTGATGAATGGGGAGAACAGGGTTCAAACCTCAGCTGGACCAGCCTGCAGTGCCATAAATCTAACTGGGAGTCTGAAAAAGACCCAAGAGTTTTAGGTTTGCTATATTGCATCCAAAATATAATTTGATTGTTTGTAAACAAATATGCAAAGCAGTGACTGCTTTTCACAGTTATCTTAGATATACCTAAGCTATTTAAAAAAAATTAGCCATAGGTGAAACTAATAATAAGCTAATATCTCCAGCATTGTATTTTATCATTTAAACAAATGGGTTTCAAGTCAAATTAGTCACTTATTTTTTTGTCATCTCTGCTCATTAGTGGGAAAAAGCATAAAAATAGAGAATAATTGTGCTGAAAAGCAATATTTATTTAAGTAAATATGTGCTAGTCTATACTTAAAGCTATGCAAATAAGAACTTTGCTGTGTTTGTGCAGAAACACAATCAAGACATTTCCTTCAAGTAAACATTTCTTCCTTTAACAGAATATAATATGTGAGGTATCAGAGGCCTCATGCTTCCTCCTTCTGGAAGCACCAGACCTTGTTTACCTCTTGTGGATTTTCATGGCTTTAGCTGACTTGAAAGTTTTTTGACCCTTTTAGAAAACACTGGGTTCTTATTCTTCTAACATGGGATGGGCTTATTGTAATTGCACAAAAACTTTATCTTCAGTTTCAAAATGTTATTTCTGTGGTGTATTAAAAAAGGAGTAGGATCAGGAAATTACTCTGGTTTTAAAATAGGCTTTTTATGAGTGCCTTCAGGAGCGCATTAAGCAACATGAGTTACATCTGTCTCATGTGTTTGATTCTCTCCCTAAGGGAGCACAGTGTGTGCAGCAGAGCGTTTTGTTTTGGTAGGGTTTGCTTAATACACCAAGAGTGGCTGTTTGTGTGGGAGGGGAGCGTGCCTTGCCTCTGCAGCACAGGTGCTGGGCATCCTGCTGCCTCTGCCCCAGAGCCACTGACACCACCGTGCCAAGGCACCGACAGCACTTTGAACAGCATCTTAACACGACAGTTCTTGTTAAACCTCCGGAAAACTCCTTTATTCAAGGCGTTTTGGGGAGACTTTTCTTGGTTTTGATTTGGGGATTTGTTTTTTTCCTAGTTGCTTTAGCAATTCCTACATCTCCCTGGAAAACCTCTGTATTCAGAGGCGACACTGAGCTTTAACATCAACTGAATCCCACAGAATGAAAGAATTTCAGTTTAGAAAATGTTCATGAGAGCTCCCCTCCGAAAGACTTGCAATACAAACCAAACTTACCATTTATGAGCAAAAATATCTTTTGTCTTGTTGGTAAAGGGCACAAGAAATAAATAATAGGAATAAAGGGTGATGGGAACAACTATGGAGTATTAGTGCCATTCCTTATTGATTGAGGTAGTGCCCAAAAAGAGCAATTAGAATTAGACTCCTCTTGTTTCAGGCCTTGTATAAACTAGAATGAACATAACAGCTTTTTCTCAGCTGCGTATCCTTTACAAGTCCATTGTGTGGTGCAGGCAGACGGGCTGGATCCCAAACCCAAACAAATCAGGAGAGTGTGTGCTCTGCTTTACAATGTGTGGAACTCTGTAATGCAGCATTTGTTTCTGCCTTTGTGTTCACCTCTGCACAGCAGAGAAGTTCATCTATAGCTGCTCTGGGATTTTTCTGTGTCGTACATTATCAGCTCAACAGCAACAGTAATTAGACGAAATTTAGAATGTATAGAGTGGTGAATTTAAGTTTTCAAAACAAACTTGTTCTGGAGTGATGCACACAAGAATGCCTTAAATTGAGTATTGAAGGAAAAAAGAAAGGAACTAAATCACTTCTAATTTTCTGGGGGAAAAAGACTAAAATATGCTAAAGGACACCAATAGGCAGAAAAATCCCATTGTAAGCTTGGATTCGGACTTGATCTCATTTTTTGTCCAGCTGTAAGGCAAGGAAGAATAGAATTTTGGTCAGATTTGATAGAGTCTTGACTGTGTCACTATGATGCTATTGATGTAATAATGAGACAGTTTCCTTTAGTCATCCAGCAGATGCAGAAAGGATGTGGATTCTTCTGAAAGAAGTCTAAAATAATTATCTGTGGTCTACGGTGGTCACACATTTTCCTGATCAAAGGGTGTGAATATTGCTGGTTCAGGTGAGATGAATATTTGAAAGTAAGGAGAGAATCACAGTCTCATCAAAGACATGTTCTAGAAGTCTTTTGTTGTTTTTTGTAGGGTTTTTTGTTTGTTTGTTTTGTCAGAGGGGAGGGTATTATTTTTTTTAAATTTGATATTCCATAAGGGCTCACAATAAATAAAAGTGTAGATGAGGCAATTTAATATTAGTATAATTTTTGTTTTGTTTACGATTTGCCACTTTTTTATTCAATCAGACATTTAAATGGAACAGAAAATCAGAAAAGTTAAGAAGAAAAAGGAAAACCCACACTTTTTATTTAAGATGCTTCAATTTAAAACTCAGTCTGTATGAAAGGCCCATCTTCTTCCAGCCCCTGCACCTAAACAGCTCCTCAAGGCCAGAGTATCTGTACAGTGAAGTCTGGATGCATTTTTCTAACATTTGAAAATAACCTCTATAAATCATGTCCATAAGAAACTGCCTAAAACTAATAAAAATACCTTACATTCTTAAATCACTATTAGTTTTGAAATCAGAGTAAATATTGGTCTCATGTATCCTGCAGAAGGTAAAGCTGGAAAGCAAACACTGAACAAATGAGTCGTGTGGCTTTGGTTGGCAAAGCCAGGAGGGTCGGAGCCTCCTGCCAGGGAGGGGCAGATCCATCTTCCATCTTCCCTGACAGGCAATTCCGTGCTGTTTTCTACGGTGGCAGATACTAAATAACATTTGTTTTGCTAATTGTACTTTTTGGAAGCCATAAATTGATTCATCCTAAGTAATTAGGGTTGTTTTAAGTAACATGTCTCCTTTTATTCTGCTTTTATTTTTGGAGACAGAGGGAAAGGATGATTTTGGTTTACCTTTCCAGAGCATTAAACTTACTTTGCTTGGAGAGCTGGGACTGTAAGGAAGACATGCAGTGTGTCAAAATTTGCACTAACATAATGAGCTCTCATTAACACTGCATTCCACCCAGAAGTTTCCTAGTCTTCTTAACAGCTCTTCACAGCAGCACACTTTCCCCAGTACAATCAGGACTATGTATAGTACCTGACTTTAAAATGACAGACCCATTCAAAGACATCTTCCTGAGATTTTTCCTTAGCCATTAGCTAAAATAAATACCTATTTCCTTCTCATTTTCATGGCCAGCAAAACAAAAGCACACAATTGCATCTTGCTAAAATGGTAATTTTTTATGGTTTTTTTGGGGGGAAGGTTTTCTAATATACAGATTCCTTAGAATTTGATATTTAAAGATAAAATGTTAACTGAATTCTTGCAATAGCTTAAAGCAGTATTTCTATTTTTAAAAAGCCACAAAAATCCCCCAAAACAACACAAAAACCCCCTCGCAAACAAACAAAGTAAAAATGCATTTAAATAAGAATGGGGGTTTATATATTTTTTTTTTTTAAGTAGAGTCACTCTAGTTTTTTTTCTTCCAGTCCATGAGGAAACTCCCACCAAAACAGAGGACTTAAAATGGTATTAATCGACACCAAGGCACAGGGACTGGATGCACATATGGATGGCTGTGACCTGTTTATTCAGCTCGTAGGAACTAAACAGAATCGAGTTTGTAATGGGGCAGGCAGTGTGTAGGTGCAGAGTGGATGTGGAGTGAAAGAGAAAGTGGGTGATAGCTGGTTGCATTATAAATGTCTCAGCAGGAGGTATTTGGAATGGCTCCCTGCCTTCCATGTTGTGGAATCATAAGGGAGTTATGCTGCATCCCAAATGAGTGCTAATGAAACCTTTATTCCAAGCACCATCCTGTATTCTGCATATGCTACGTATGATGTGGGAAAAACTCAAAACTGAGGGAGAGGGGGAATATGCCATAAAGCGGCATAAAGGTTTTATCAGCACGAGGCTGGGAGGGGGTGCCTTGCTCAAAAGCAAAGCTGAATTTATTAGTTCATATTTTTTTCTCTTCCTCTGAGCCCTCAGTCTTGGCAGTCACTGTAGAACAGGATCTTATGGGCACAGGCTGCAAAAATAGTTTCAATAATCTATTTTAAAACTCCTTTTCATCTTTCAATAAACACTTTTTTTGACAGAATATGTGAGATGGTTCAGGGTACAAAAGTCTTACCAGTACTTGTTTGGAACATTCCGCATTTCTCACTCCTAATTTTGCAGTCTTTTGGGTGCTTTTAAACTCTCCTGTCTGAGCTTCAGCCTTTGATCTGGCCAATGGAAACAAAACTTCCTTCTAAGAGGGAACATTTCTTCTTCCTTCTCCTTTCCCCCTCTGCCACAAAATACTTTTTTCCTTCCCCCTACATGGATCACAAACTCATCCCTTCCAAACCCTGAACATCTGGACTTTTCTGGAGGAGTTGGATGTTGTGTTCCAAGAGTTATCAAAGGCTGGGAAATGAGTAGCTTTTCCAGGTGTGTTATGTCAGGGATGTGATGCTCGTGTAGCTATTGGAGCACATTTAGTAAAAATGTTAAGGATTCTGCCTTCCCAGCCTTTCCAAGGTCAGTACAGCTTCGAGTACTCCTGCCTTTACAAATCAATAAATGTTTAAAATACCTTAAAAAAACCCTAAGATCTATAGTTATGAATCATTTGGCTTGTAGTAATGATAGAGTGGTATGTGCTGGGAAGTGCTGGTGCCATCACAAAGCACCTTCCTCTCTTCCCCTTTGGGTTCTGAGATATTATTTCTCACCTCTGTGACTCCCTGTGTTGTTTTGTTTGACCTGCCTGTGACTGCAGCCCCGAAACAATCAGGAGCAGTAGAATTTCTTAATGTGGTGTCGGAACTCTGATTTTCCAACTAGAAATAGGCAGAAGCAGTGTTTAATAAAGGTGACCTTTAGTTACACTGCAAGATAAGCAGTGGCAGAGGGAGGGAAAGTGCACCAAAGCAGGAAGAGTTTGTGGTACGTATTAGTGACAGAGAAAATAGTGCAAGTATTTTATTTCCTATTAAGGTTATTTGGTCATTTTGTTCTTGTGTCTATTGACTTTGAGTCATGGAAGGAGAAAATCTTTCAGACTTTACAAGGAGGTAAGGCAGCACGGAAGGGGATTTTTTCTCCTCTACTTTCTGACCTTGTGCTTTCTCTCAGCAGGAGAAATTCTTCACCCCACTTTTTCCTGTTTACCCAAAATAAGTTTTCTAATTACACCCACCTGTCCCCCCCAGTCATATTTTATCTTCAAAGAAAAGAAAGCGGGTAATAGGCCCAGGAATTTGTTTCTACACCCGATAAAGTTTCTTTCTTTTCTTTTTATTATGGTTGCTCTACTTGAATATATTCTCTCTGATATGTGGATAACAGGGAGGAAAAAAATATCAAATCATGCAGAAAGAAATGGAAACTATTCTTGCCATAAATCTTCCCTTTTTCTCTATTTACTGGAACTGAAAATTGTCTGGGAGTTGAAAAGCAGTGTGCGTATGTGTGTGAGTGCCTTTGAACCTCCCTTACCAATGTAAGAGGTGACATTTTCTTAATTTTAATTTATATAAAAAAGGCTTTGCGTGACTTTGATTTTCATAACATGAAGGTCAAACAATTCAGAATAGAAACAATAATGTTCTTCAGAAATTGACCCATGAAAATGTATTTCAGTTTTTTCTGGAAAACTGCCCTTCAAAGTTCCTTCCCAAGTAAACTTGCAAGGACATTTCCAAACCAGAACATGGATGCCAATAACTGTAGGGAATTTTTGGATTGTTTCTGCGAATTTGGTAACCACACAAAAAATACCCGTTACACGAATCAAACTCCAGTAATTTACTATCCAAGTATCTGATCTTGTAACAACCAACATGCTGAGAAAACATTTGGGGATATTCAGCTCAGTTTTATAGGTGCTCTGTATTGCTTTTTCTATTACTTTGATTGCCCATCTCACTTCTCAGGGCCTTTAACACTGAGACAGATAAAGCTGCTGCCCTGTTAAGGCACAAGGAATTGAAATACCAGAGTAATTTGATGTCAAAGGGGTCATTCAGTTAAGAATTAAGGTGTCATCATGGATTTATATTTTTTTTCTGTTCTTTTTCCTAAAGAAACAAACTGTCTTATTGCCTAGTTGGGCTCAGGTATTTGGGTAAGATAAATGTACCGGCTGTGTAGATATAACACCCCCATGCCTTTAGCAATAACATGGACAGGAAGAACTGTACAACTGGAAAATCACAGGGCTGGAGAGCCCAGGGATCTGCTTTGTCTTTCCATCCCTGTCAGACTTCATGAATGAAGCTTTGCAACAACTGTGAGGCAAGTCCAGCTCATCGTCCTCCTGCAGGAGGGAAGGCTGAGCAGCAGTGTTGCTCATGAGGTCAAGGACTGGGCATTTCACCTGCACACCCTGAAAGAGCCTGGCAGAGGGGCAAGCTGGCTCAGAAACCCTGCTGAGCTTTGGTACAGGGGATTGGTGTGGCAGGTTCACCCTCAGCTTCCTTTGAAAGGAGAGAGTCAAGTTAGGAAGCTTTGCTTTTTTCAGAGACATTGCAAACAGGTTTAGTAGAAAATGGACAAGAAAGAAGTCTTTTTTTAACCTTCTGTGGATGCTCTTTGACCTCTGTCTTGAGCTCTGTCTACAGAATATTACCTGATGCTTAAGTACTATAGAAATGTAAAGAATATTTTATGAATATGTTAGATAACATGTTGGAAAAGATGTAAATCACCACAGTGGTGAAGATCTGGCAAGGGACAAACCCCTCATGTCTGATAAACTGTCCCAGTGTGGAGCAGGTCACATGCCCAGAAAGCTCTGGCTGGGTCCCCTGCCTTGTGCTGAGAGCACAAAGGTTAATTCCTTAGGGAAATGCTGTTTCAGGAGAAGATGGTTTTGCCTTCTGGGTGTAGGACAATTCTGGCCTAGTGATTCTGTCTATGTAACACTTGAATCCTGGAAAGGAATTACTTTCATTAGTATTAATCAACTTTCGTTAGTATTAATCTTCCAACTATATACTAGATAAAATTTGAAGAAACACTAGAGAATCTGGTGTTTTGTTATTCACAAATATATATCTTTTAAAGACTAAGTGTGGCCGTAGATGTATATATAAGTCCACTGGCCCTACAAAGACATGCCCATGTTCGTACCATACCACAGTTGTCTATGTTTCATTTTTATAATTTTGGAAGTCATTTCAAAGTGAATCTCTTCTATCAGTTGCTGTCTGGTTTGGGTCCTTTAAATGTGGACCTGACCAAGTGTTCTTTGTTTTCCCTTTGCATTTTTAAAGCAGGAAAAAATATTTTCGTAGTGAAAAACCTTATGACATGATTTCTAAAGAAAATACCATGTATTGATCTGTAGTCATGTGGTCTCTTGTGGTTGACATTGTTTTATTGACTGGGCTTAATGGTTTTTATTGGTTAAAGCTTTTAGTCTCCAGTCCCAGCAGCTACAGGGGAGCAGTGTGAATGTCTGGTGGATGTAAGAGGGGTATTAACCTGTCTGCTTTAGCTGCCAGCTCATTCCTCTGGAGGCATCATGTTTGTCAGATCATTTTTCAACTGTGCCACACAGGTCCATGGGTGATATTTATTCTCCCTGTAACAAGTTCTTCAATTAATTTATAGGTTGGACTCTTAGGAGTTCCATGTTGTAACTTATTATTTTATCATTATTTTAAAAATAAATTTTGGGTAAGTCTTCATTTTGCCAGGGTTTGGTTTCTTAATTAAAAGGTTTATTCCTCACTGGGTAGTCTTATGATCATGCACGGAGAGTTCCATGGCTCTGCCCTAGGCTGGGTGTGAGCCCAGCATGGCCTGATGAGTGGCAGTAACCAGTGGAATTTCTTTTGTTGCCGCTGACTCTCAGCTCGGCGTCCTGCAGACCTCCAGGTCCTTCCCAAAGCTTCTGGCAGTGCCTGGAATCCCAAGGTCATCCCACAGCTTGTGTGAAGCTGGACAATGAGGACACTGCTCAAACCTTCCAAGATCCACAGTGTCAAGCTTCCCAAGAAAGTCGGGACTGTGCAGCTTGGAGAAGTTGTGTGGAGACCCCACACCAGCCTTCCAGAAGGGATCTACAAGGAAGCTGGGGAGGAACTGTTCATCAGGAACCAGAGTGATAGGACAAGGGGGAAGGGCTTCACACTGACAGGAGGTGGATTTAAACTAGATATTGGGAAGAAATTGTTCCCTGTGAGGGTGGGCAGGCCCTGGCACAGGTTGGGCAGAGCAGCTGTGGCTGCCCCATCCCTGGCAGTGTCCAAGGCCAGGCTGGACGGGGCTTGGAGCACCCTGGGCTGGTGGGAGGTGTCCCTGCCCATGGCAGGGGGTGCAGCTGGATGATGTTTACGTTCCCTTCCAACCCAAACCACGCTGTGATTCAGTTCATTTTCCATCTCCTCCATAGCTCGAGCCCTGGCCCTCCCCTCCGAGCCCCGTGCCCTGCACAGAACTGCAGTGGGGACCCAGCTGGGGCAGAACCTCTGCTGGACCAGCCCCAGCACAGCCCAGGGGGATCCTGTGCTGAAAATCACCTTCCTGAGTGGAGACCAGCGAGGGCCTGTTCACCCTGAAGTATTTTCTGCTTCCTTTTGGCTCCCGTCAGTCACCTTTATCAATCCCAGGTATTTATAAGGCACCAATCACTCCAGGATCTTTCTCTGGAAGACAGTTTAGATAAAATAACTTTGTGGAATAACTAAGTGACAGACTGCAGAGCATCTTCAGATGGGAATGGACTCGGGAGAATGAATACATCCCACAGCATTTAACTACTTATATATAAACTCAATTGTAAATATTTATACTCTACCGTACAGCACAGAGTTTGGGCACATTGTTCATAAAATCTTGATATTTTGAGAATAGGATTTAATTTTCATATATTTCATGCAACTATATTTTTAATCAGTTTTCCACAGAACTGTGAGCTGAACTGCAGCAGGAGTAAAGTAAATATTAATGGAAATACATTTGAAATAGTATCTTAATAATTAAGATATGCTGGGTAGCACCAGAATATTATAGACACAGAAATATTTGTGGCTAAATTTGGAGGTAACACTGCAAGATGAGTTTCCAGAGCCTCAGTTAACAGATGACCAAATGGGGGAATGAAAGGAATAGGGCAGTATATGTTTTCCTGTAGGTATGAAGTACAGTGGGCAGGAACATGTTACAAAATGTTTGGGTATCACTGAAATTGTACTTTCCACAGCAGTAAAATTCAGCATCAAAACTCTATTGCTCTTTTGCACTTTGCTTGAATTACAGGGAGAAGTATTTCAGTTTGTCTCTAATTAAAAACCTCATAATCATTTTATTGGCAACCAGAATTATTCCGAAGATGGAGGTTGCTTTAAGAGGAATTTGGATTGGGCAGGGGCAAATTAGAGAACTCTTAACACATTCCAGTGAAAATGCTTAAAAACCATGTAAATGTGTGTGGGTTAACTAGAGAGTCTGGCCCACAGCCCTCAATTGTACTCAAAGCTATTGTTCCCAGAAATGGATTGGTGTATCTGTAGTGAACATAAATTATTGGAAATAGATACAATTTACTTAGTTAAAATCTAGAAATTAAGGAAAGGGAAAACGACTTAGAAATAAGTCCTGCTGTTACTAGAAAGGCAAAAGTTGTGGGGCTTGAGGGAGGTTTTTGCTGTTTACACTCAGTCCATTTCAAATGTTCAGGTGTTCTGTGGGTCAAAATACTCCCAGGCTCTGCGAGGGCTTTCATTTATCCCATTTCATGAGGTCTAAATCCAAAAAGGTGACAAAAAAGCCTGTTTCAATGAGTTCTTTCACAGTGTCATGCCAGACCTACACCCTAGAGCAACTATAACACATGGACTGTGCTTCCAGCATGTAGGAAACATGTTTTATTCCTAAAAAAAAAAGTTCAATATTTTTCATCTGGAGTTGATTTTCTGCTGTCAGAAAAAGAAAAAAGAAAAAAACTAAAAAGACCATGGATGCAGTTGTGTATTTATGAGCAAGTTTTATCTCTAAACAGATTTGTAACTAAAAACAGAAATATCTTTTTATGGGAGACAGCTGGTTGGGAGATTAAAGAAACACAGCAAGGGAGGGGAGTTCAAATTAACAAACATTCCTAGACAAGGAATGCCTGTAAGCATTTGCAAGCTTTTAGCTTGCGACCTAAAAACATATCTAATCTCATCCACGAGGCTGTCCTGATGGTTCTACTTGGTTATTTGATGATAAAGAAATCTTGGAAAACCCCAGCGTGGAGCTGCAACTCTTAGACCTCTCTAAGTGTCAGACAGACTTCAGAAATCTGTGTTGGCCTAAAAATTTCCAGTTGTGCTACGGGTGCCAAGCAGTTAAATCTAAGAGGCCTTGTGCTGGTAGAGGTTTGGGGGACACATCCCCAGAAGCATCAGGACCCTGGAGCAGCCTGGCGAGGGTTTTCATCAGAGCACACGTTTTGTTCTAGAGAAAGCAAATTCGCTCCCTGAAGAGCAAAATGTCTGAAGATGGGCAGGCAGGAACCAGCTCGTACACAGCCTGTGTAGAGCCATAATGCTACAGGAGTCACCTAAACCCTTTTTGTCACAAGAAACTGTGCAGGAAAATGTGTGTGATGTTCCTGCTGGTATCAAGATGGGAGCCCTCAGAGTGGAGCTTCTCAGCTCATTTTTAATGGAATACAGACAGTGAGCTCTCGAAAAATGGGGCAATTGTTCTGTGCAGTGAGGACTTAAATAGCCAGACCTTCAGTTATTTGACAAATCTCATTGTACTTTTCTCATAACATATACAGTAAAATGTCAGTTAAAAATAATTGGACTATGCCTGTGCATATTGTATTCTGTCTTTGCTTGTTTAAATATTATTATCGGGAATGCTGCCAATTTCTAACAGAACTATTGTTTGTTTTTGAATCAGTAGAGTTACATTTGGAATTGTGTCCATCCTTCAGACTGTGTTCCTTTTTATATGAATTTTCAAGTTTGTCTTATAAGGGCACATCTGCTGGAGAAGTCAGCTCAGATTTACTGTCTTCCAGTTGCCCCAGAACAGAATAGTATCTATGCTCAGAAAATTCCCAGAAATATTTAGGCCAAGGAGAGAAACAAAATAACAGCACTCATAATATCAACTGCTTTGAAGCCACTTTTTGATCCTTTTAAAGCTTTACCCATTGCCTGATTGTGTATTTTTGCTATCATACATATCCCATAAAAAATTGAAGGGTGGAAAATCCTGTCTTCAGTGGAGATAGTTAAATCCAAGTTTCTCGGTGTCCATATTTTCATTATTTCTGCTTCACTTACTTAAAACCCCCAGGTTTGCTCTGAAAGAAGGAAGAGAATAAGGGAGAATAAAATTATTTATTCTGATAATTAATACATACATGAAAGAAGGAAAAGAATGGCCAGGATGTGACTTTCTTTTTGTCATGGGGGAGAATTTGAAAAAAAAATTGGAGGGAGTTTGTTTGGGATGAAGAAAGTGTTTGCACATCTTTGTACTTGACCCCAACTCCCCCAAGGAGCTCCCGAATGCTGACCTTTGGCCACAACATATGCTTAAAGAAGGGGATGGATGTGCATATGAACTTGAGATTCTTTAGTTCCCTGATATTTTGTCTCTGCTTCACTTATGTGACATTATTTGTCCTGCTCCACCCAGATTCCAGGGAGGACATGGGAGAGAATTTATCCCACCTATGTCTGACCTAGAGATTGCTTGGAAAACTTGCAAAATCGAACTTTCCTCAAAAATATCAGAGCTAATTTGTATGTTTTATCTAACACAAACAGGCTCTGGGACATTTCTGGTTTCTGACAGAACAACAAAGTACTTTATTGGTGAAAAACATGCCAATTAAATTTTAAAAGGGAATAATTATAAAATCCTTAAACTATGTTTCATAGCATCAGAGATCCAGTGGAGATTCTTTTGTGTGCTTCAGTTTTTGCATTTTGTTTAGCACGATATTAAAAATTATTTAGCTGCTTAGATATATTTTAAGGATTTTATTTTTCCTGCAGGGAACTTAAACATTCTAGGGGTTAAATATAGAATTTTAGATCTGTTCTATTTGCTTTTTAAAGTGGATTGAGTGCAGGTGCCTGTAGCAATTTATGCTTTCACCTTCAGAGTTGCAATTATATACATACGTTACAAAATCAGAATCCTGCCTCTGAAAAATCTGTTTCTTTCATTTCTCTGTGAGAGCTACATCAGTTCAGATTTTTCTCCCACATGTTCGTGATTATACCCTGACGAGGAAACATTTTTCAAATTCGTAAGTTAAAAAAAATGGGGAAACTGGAGCAGATTCTTCAACCCAAGAAAGTAACATGAGATTGACTTTATTTTGACTGGAATTCTTTCTCCATTATGTGCAATTCTAATCTAGAACACATTTCTATTGCCCTCAAACTGATATTCTTTCAGCCTGTGCTTGGATGGAGAGCTACAAAAAAGACTTAAATACATTGTGAAAACACATTTTTTTAATATAAAAGTAGTATTGGTGATTATCTATTCAGTACATTTATGCTGGGAATATTGCCCTTTTCCCACTCCTCTCTGTCTTTTTTCCAGTCACATAAATTGGGTTGGAAGGGATCCCTATATTGGTGTATTTGTTCTGCTCTACAAAGATATTCACCAGATATTTCAGAATTAGATTTGTTGTTTTGTTCAACGGTTGATGGTTTGGGATTTTAATTATTATTTTGGTATTTGTTGGGTTTTTTCCCAAAATTTACATTTTACAATGGAAGCTTCCATTTCCACTTATACCACATTGACTGATCTTGGCAAGTCACAATTGTAGAGATTTCTGGAGACAACGCTTACATCCTAGTTTTACTAATTCTAAGAACTTATCTTCAATGCATTCTGGTACATTCCTCTGTTCAGAAATAAATAGGTTTTGGATTTTATAAAGCTAAACCGGGATATTTTTCATAAAAAAGATGTAATTTAAACTTTTCCTTAGAGCACATTTTTGGTGCAAGTAACCTTTGACTCCTGTGGAACATTCACATCCTTTGTTGGTGAGGAAAATGAGACATTTCAGCCATGAAGCCATAAGGGAACTTGCTCTATAAGCTGTATTTAAATAATTTTTTAAAAAGTTAATAGACTTTTTGCTATCCTGTTTCTTCTCCATTAAAAAAATCCCCAAAAACAAACAAAAAAACCCACAAAACAACGTGGAGAAAAATAGCAAGTTAAGGAAGACATGAAGGAAATTCCTCCTGTAGTGCAGGCATTTATGAAGATGTGCCTGTGTATAGAACTCAGAGAGCAAGTACTCAAAAAGTGGTTTTAATTTTAGGATTGAATGGAACCATTAGATTATCTGCTTTGATGTTTTATGTGCAATAAATCTTGTCCTTTTCCTTCACTATTCTGGGTCCCACAATATGAACAAGAGCAGCACCTGGATGGAAAAAGATGAAGGCACCAACTCCTTAATTATTGCTGTTCAATTATCCATCACAAAACTATGCTCAGTTTCAATTTGTCTGATTTCAATGTGGTTTATTCCAGGTATGTTTAGGAGTTCCCCAGGTGAGTTTTATGTCTGTTGAATTCACTGTATTCATCAGAGAATTTAATCCTATTCTGTGAAAAACAGCTTTTGGTCTGGCACATTCTCCATTTGTCACTGGAAGTTCCCATTGTCACTGTGACATTACTCAGACGAAGTAACAATTTGTTGGTGCAGTTCAAGCTACAAATCAAGCCCTTAAATTCTGGTCTTGCTTGTGTGTTTCCCTGTCTTGGTGTAGGAAATCTGGTGAGAATAGAGTTTCTTAAGTCACCTCTTTGTGCTGTCTCATCTTCTGGAGCACACATTATTTTCAGCATGCACAGTCAGCTGAAATTAATTTCCTAATAGCATTTCTGTGAGTGAAATTCATGTATTTCCTTAAAATGAAGCGCCAGCATAAAGATTCTTATTTAATTTCACAGTTTCATTTATATGCAGCTTGTTTTAAATGTTAATGTTAATATCCTTAATGCTTCACAGCATTTTTTCTAGTACTTTCTTAGCAGCCATAATAATTAAGAGTTATTAATTCTGTTAAGATGATGTTTATACTCTGCAGAACTGAAATCATAAAAGTCCCTGGTAATAGGTAATATAATGGGATATTGAGGGTTACAACAAAACTGAAAAGCAGGTGGGTTATTTTTCAGTTTAAGCTTGTACTTTTTCCCCTTGTTGTCAGGGCTGCATCAGCACCTGGACCTTTCTGGCACCTTATCAGTGAGAAGTCCAAAGACTTTTAAGACATTCTTATTTGTATGTTGAAGGAGACGATGGACTGAAGAGCTGCTGTCACGCAACCAGATCCAGAGTTCTGCACAAATCCAAAATAAGTCACTGGCAGGAAGAGGGGATTAAAGCCTGACAATGAAGCATTTTTCAAATTTTGGAAAATAGTAAGTACAGTCGCAGTAACAATGGAAAGCACTTCAAGAAGCAGAAAATACTTTCTTATCATACTGGAAACATTAAGAAGGTTATGCTACAAAGAAGGAAACCTCCTGACATCAGTGCAAAAGGCAAGAAGATTATAGACCACACTGTACAATTATTACAGCTGCTCAGTGGTTACTTAAATGATTAGCTGAAGGTTAAATAAGAGTAGTAGTGCAGTAGAAAAAAAAAAAAAAGGAAGAAAAAGTAATAGAGGCAGTGATGAAAAGATTGAGCAGAATTATTGATAGCATGGATCAATTATTTTTTTTCTCAGGAGACTTTATGTGATGTCCTGTCATTGTCCATAATTATCTCCTGCTACTGCAACAGCTTTTCCTCTCTTCCCACAGCCAGACAGTTCTGCATCTACAATGTAGAATCCAATTTATTTCTATGTTGTATTCTTCATTCAAGGCATAACAAAATGCTTTTCAAATAGAGGAAGTGTGATATTTTTTGATAGCATTTCCGTGGGTGTTTTGCCCAGTGAGTTTTCCAGGCGGAAGCACTGTTAGTCCAAGATGTGAAACCTATAGATGGTTTTGGGTTGGATTAGTCAATACTTATATATTGTAGAGAGCAAGTCAATATCGAGGTCACAGATGGAGTTAAGACTAACAGTAGATTTTTGTCTAAACCAAACATTTCTTCCCTGGATGTTTTAGTATGTTCTGGTGGATATTTTAGTCCAGATAAATCCCTTAGTGCTGTCAAAGTTTGAGGATTTCTTTGGATTCCTCTAGGGAATCTGTAAGTGCTAAAACTTTTATGACTACAAACCCTCAAGATGATATAGAAGGTTTTAATCATAACTTGTGGGGCGTGTGGGGCTGTTTATTCTCATTCTAATACATGAGTAATTTTGTACAAGAGAATCCAGAGGAAGAAATTGGCCATGGCACAGCTATTCTAGTTCCATAGGCTATGTATAACTCAGCTCCTGGCATGGCCTCTACTAATAGGATTGAGGAAAAATGGAATTCAGCAACCATGGATAAGTAACTAAAGCTGAAAGAAGTAATTCAGATGAAATGGATTGAGGTTTCAAGGTGAAGACAAGTCCTTCGGTATCCCTGAAACAGAAAAATTTCATGTAGGTCATGAAATCATGGAGGTCATGAGAGCAAGAGAGAGCCAGGGTTTCCCCCATGTTTTTTGCTATGGAGAGCATAGTAAAGGTTGGAAACAAGAGGAGTAATGGCTGTGTAAGAGTTTATCCCAAAATCCTGTGAAACTCTGACTGAGAAAAAGTAATAGAAGGAGATAGTGTTTATTTCTGCATTCCATACCAAATGATTTTTATCCTCTTCACAGAGGAAAAAAAGCACAGACACAACTCTGGAAGATTTACTGATGTATATCATTAATTCTACTGGCTTTGATCTATGGGAATGCTTTACTTTAAACATTATCTTGCCATGCTCAAAATGGTGGAAAACAGAGCCAGTTCTCCTGTCAGAAGACTCTGGAGTTTATGAACACTCTGAAGAACGTGGAGGGCTCTGGGCACCCCAGTGTAGGTCAGTGGCTCCCAAAATCTTCCCCCAGGAGCCACCAAGAATGAGATCTATCCACTGTTTTCTGAGCCTGAGGAGCAATTTCAGCCTCTCAATTAGGGCTCTAGAGGTATAGAAAGAGCTCCAAGGCTTCCATATGCTTCATATTTTCAGGACTGAAAATCTTTTCCTGCAAATTTCTGCTAAGTTAGCTTGATACCTAAAAATCAAGAAGAAAGTGCATTTTTATGTGTTTACTTAACAGTAAATACGAGAAATAGTTTAAAAGCAAACGTATCTGTTTTCAAGTGACAGGCATTATAACAGAACAGGCCCAGGGACTCCTAAAGTAATATTTTATGTACATCCAGATGGTTGTGCTAATGATACAGATAGTCACATTAACCTACTCACCAAGTCATTACTGACAGAGGATGGTGCCATGAATGAAGACTGAACCAAGTTCTCATGGTTTGCTTTTACAAACCCAGAGTTAAAATATTCTGGGATGGGGTTTTTTTGTACACAAGGTTTGGGTTTGGGGCTTTTTTCCCTTTGTTTTTGAAGTGTTCTCTACCGAAAATATTATTCTTCCATACTAACAGAATGGCACTGGTTACAGTGCCTTGGATAATTGCCTACTTTTAAGAGGAATGCCAATTAGCACCTTTGTGTTTTAGGATTTGTGTAATATCTCTCTTCTTTCACCTTTGTACATTGCCTTGTAGCTATTATCCTCTACTGTTTTCTACTGCATTTGATGTCTTACCTAGTTTTTTTCCTGTCTTACGATTCAAAACATCAAGTGTTTATGATTTTTGTAGGTCACTTCAATGTTATATTCATACTGGATTCTTTCAGGCAGCCTGTGCTTTGAACAGAAGCTGCAGTTTCCTTTTATACCTTTCCCTTCACTTTATATTGTTTTCTTGAGCTTCCCAGACAGAGTTTCAGATGTTTCTAAGTTTTATTGGAGGATCAACACTTAATTTTTTATAATCACGTTGTGTACGGGAGACAGACAAGGATCAACATGTAAAGAAACAGAATATTTCTCTTTGCCAGTGGCAAAAAATGTAAATGAGTTGAGTGGTGACTTGAAGAATAGCAGCATGAGAAGACAAACTGTGTTCTGAATCAGAGGAATGATCCAAATAAGTAGTCAGGGAGAGCAAATGGTAGTTTTAGCAACATTATTTCCTTGTGTCCTGTGTGGCCTTTCCATAAAGGCCAGTTAGCCTGTAAGCCACGAGCCAGGGGCCTTGCTGGGTCTACTCTGCCAAGAAAATGGAAACTCCAGGCAGTTGTTGAGTTGGCACCTCAGACAGTGGTGTTTTGGTGTCCCCTGACTCCTGAGCTGTTGAGCGTGTCCCGTGGGTTGTGCACTTCACATGCAGATGGGCAGTAGAGTTGGATGGCTGCAGGGTGGGGACATTCCTCTGTTCCCTTATTTGTCCTGATTGAGGAAGGCAGCACGTAAATTGATTTTACAAGTTTTTAAATTGTATTGTCTTTGGAAGTCATGTCTTAGAAGGCATTAGTCTGATGCTTTTCTGCCCCAGGACACTTCAGTCAGCAAACAGGTCGAGGCCAGCCCATGGCAGACAGACAGATGCTCGTCTGCAGTGTGGAGATGTGATACTGGACAAATCTCTGATTTCCTCAGTCTGCAGGATTTAACACTATGATCACCACTTAGCAGACAGGATTAGCACTATGCTAATCATTCCTCTGAACGACGAGCATCTCTGTCCAATTTGCTCTGGTGGCTGGGTCGGGTCAGGATGAATGGCAGTGTCATCTGCTCCTCACCCTTTGTACAGCACTTATGTGTCCTTTCATTACCCCAAACCATTCTGTGCTAAGAGCTCAGGCCATTGATAATTATTTTCCAAGCCATCAGAAAAAATGCATAAGTAAAAGAAACAGCTCCTAAAGTAATCTATTATTCTATTAAAAGTAACAAACAAGTTAGTTTCCAGTGTGCTTTAATCGAAACCTTCTCTGTATATCTGATATGCTGTTTCCACAAGGAATTACTGCCACCTTGAATGTTATCAAGGCAAAATGAACCCATCATTCCTTAGATGAATTTACATAAAAATGAAGCTACTCCACCCCCATATTGTAGGTAATACAGTAATCTACCCTTTATACTCCCTTGGCTTTTTAAGTCTCTTCTAAAGTGTTGTACAATACAATTCACTTGATTTGAATAAACTCTTTCTTGATAAAAACAAGGAGTCTGGTAGAGCTGTTCTGTAATTGTATGATGCCAGAAATAATGGGCAGAATATTCTGTACATGAACACTGGCACAGCTCCATTGACTTTGAGAGAGTTTTGAGTTAACACCAGAATTTAAGGGCCATAGGTGTAAACTGGGACAGGCCCAGTGTGTGACTGGCTGGCACTGTTGGAACTTAGACTGGTTTGGCTGGCACTGTTGATACTCAGACTGGTTTGGGTTTAACTGGAGAAAGACAATGAGAGTGTGATCCTCCCCAAGCAGGAACAAATTAAGGTGCAATCAAGGAAATTTCCTTTTTCCAAGGGAAGATGTCCAAAATCTTCAATAGACATACTTCTCTCTGTCTCAGAACTGTTAACAAACAAATGTAAAACAATTCCAGAGAGAAACAAGACAGAAAGGGGTAGTTAATTATGATTTATAAATGTATTCACTTGCTGAATATTCTAATGAACCAAAGCAGGAATTTAATTTCAGTGCTATTCAGCTGAGTTGTGTTGGCAAAACCAGCACCTACGGAAAGAAGCACCTGTCAGACCATGGCTTAAGAGAATAAAAAAATGTAACCTTTTAAACATTGATGCCATTTGTTTACTTATGGATAACTGAGGAAAGGTGACATATTACCAGCATGGTATAGTGGTAATCAGTGGTATAGTGATTATACAGAATCATTCTTACTTAACCAGCAGAAAACAAAAAGCACAGGTTTTGGGACACCAGTCTCCCTGGGGCCAAGGGATTTGTCAGAGCTCTGGGGCTGGTGGGGGCACCTGCAAGGCCTCCCACAACTTCCTCTGCAGATGCAGATGCTGGTTGTAGCAATTCTGCCGCTGAACCATGGTGGGTGAGTTGGTGCTGATGCTTGGAATCAGAATCTCTCCTTCAAGAATAGCACAGCCTTGTTATTTTAATGACACAGATCTCAAAGTGGGTCTGTGTTGCTGCCTAGAATGGCAAAAAAACCTTGATACTGAAGAAAATTTGGAGTTATTCAGTGTATCTGTAAAGTCAAACTACTTGCTGTATTTTGGGGTTAAAATACAGAGGAAAAGGCTCATTTGTTTAAAAACTGTAATTTTCCCTTTATTTTATGCATCTGCATATATTTTTGCTTTGGCACTTTCTGTACAATATTGTTTAGAACAGCAGTTGTGTGAACTCAAAAGGGACAATTAATGTGCCCAGAGTCCTGCAGAAAGGAGCTCTGGAGCTGCAGCTGCTGCCCAGGGAGGTGGATGCTGAACTGACAGACATGGGCTACGAGTACCTGCACCATCTTTAGCTGTAATTCAGATGCAATTCTCTGTATAGCAATAACACCTTGGGGCTGGGAGGGCAAGAATATAGTTATATATCCTGATAGTTTTACTCCCTGGATCCACGTTTGGATCTGATAGTAACAGAAGCTTCACATTGGAATAAGTGATCTATTAAAATCATAAAGAATTCATGTGGAAAAGTGCCCTTTCCTAAGGCAGTATGTTTGATGACAATGATAACACTACTTTGTCTTGTGATGGTAATACTTTGAATGTCTTTCATATCTTTCATCTCAGGATTTCAAAGCTCTTTACAAACGTAATGAATCTTTCCTCAGACACCCTTGTGAAGGGGATGAATGACAGGACTCATTATAATTGCCTTGTTATGGAGGCAGATTTTTAGCATTTATGTTTATTGGAGATATGGTGTTTTGTGTGTTGAGGAGGCAGTGCATAGGTTTTTAATATCTTGAAAAGTCTGTAGATTGATTAGACAAAATTTGATTTAAGTTAGTTTTCCTTCCCTTTCCTTGATTGGGATCATCTTTCTGCAGATTAACATGGTTGGGAATCTGATTAGATTTGCAAGTTTTCTTTGCATTTGCCATTACTTGTATTTCAACTCTTTCAAAAGATGAAATGCATCTTTCTTCAGACAAAAGGCCTTCAACTTTAGAAAGAAGGCATGTGTAACTCTTAGAATCATGAAATGCTTTGGATTGGAAGAGACCTTAAGTCCACCTCATTCCACCCCCTGCCATGGGCAGGGACACCTCCCACCAGCCCAGGGTGCTCCAAGCCCCGTCCAACCTGGCCTTGGACACTCCCAGGGCTGGGGCAGCCACAGCTCCTCTGGGCACCTGTGCCAGGGCCTGCCCACCCTGGGAAGGGGTTTTTCTCTATCTCACTTAAATTTTCCCTCTTTCACTTTCTTTTCTCTACACCAAGATGATGCTTCTTCCCAGACCTCAGCCACCAGCAGCAAGCACAGGTCATCAGTGTATCTGATGCTTTCCAAGAGTTTTCTCACAGAAATGTCATCAGGGCAAAGGTCTATTTTTGACATATGGATCAAATATCTACTTTTTTCTGAGTACACTTCCTGAATATTACAAACCAATACAATGCTTTTGTTTTCCTTGGAAGAACTATATTATGCAGTTGTGAACAGCACTAAATACACAAATTTTCCTCTTTTTTTTATGCATTTCCATAATTTTCTAGCTGTATAGCAGTTTATAACAATGGATTAGCTAATCCCCTCTCTTTGCCATTTGAATACACAGGTTCTCAAATATGTGCTTTTAAGGACTCTGAGTGCAATACAATATTTTGACCGTCTGTGGGGCTTTCTTATGAATTTCATGCAGAATGTGAATGGAACTGCTTTTGATAGACCTTCACTGTCCCATTTTCATCAGTCATCAGGTGTCATGTAACTGCACCATATGTAGGTTGACATTTGTGCTTGGACTAGATTATATCATGATAAATGTTTTTACAGATTTTAACTGCTGCCTTTTCACATTTCATTGCCTTTTTACTTACCTAATATGTATGGAGACTGGTAAAATAAGTTTTTGGGGTTTTTTTGTTTTGTTTTTTTTTTTTGGGGGGGGGGGTGGCAGGGGGAATGTGCAAATTATAAAAATATGGTGGATATATCAGCATGAGAAACTATCCATAAGATACCAGGGAACAAGGTCACTGAAGTACTTTATTGTCAAACCAGTGAACTTCATCCTTTGAAAGTTCAGCAGGATATTACTGTGCATGTCCTTATCTTATCACTTGATACAAACACTCATAGAAATTCTCATAAATCTTATTTAACCTGAGAATTGATTGTTTCCATTTTAATAGCCAACTGAAACAATTTAAATACCTTTTCTGTTTGAAATGAAACTCCCAGAATGTATTTACAATTGAACAAATGTTGTATTCCGCTCAAGAATTTAGATTTGAAAAATTTGCTTTTAGCTATGTTTCATTTTGGTTTACATTTATAATTAACATTTTCACTTTTTTGGTTTAAAATATATGAAAACAATGTTTTGCCTTTTCTAAAATGCTTCCCTTCTACATTCCTCTCAGTCAAATCTGCACACTACATTTAATGTCAATTTGCCAATAGTTTGTTGTTAAAACTTCAGTTTAATATTTTGCCTAGTAACAAATAAAACTTCAAGTAAATTTTTTATGGAAATGAACATTCTAAACTGTAGCTGATAAAAAGACATGCAAATTCAGGTCCAAATTACACAAGGCACTGAATATTTTGTGCTGAAAGGAAATATTCCTGTTGTTAATTGGGGTTTTAATTGGAAAAGCTGAGGTGCCAAATACTTTGAGAGATGAGGAATCAAGTGCCATGAGGGCTATTTGATTTAGGATAGAGAGGTGAAATGCATGGAGGCCATGCATGTCACTACAAGTAATGCAGGAATAATGTTATTTAACAAACTACTTGGGAATGGGGACATGCTGCACTATCTGGTATACAGTTGGTGGGATTTTTATTATTATTAATAAGAAATACCAGTTCTCATTTCCTATGGCAGATTTGTTTCTAGAGAATGAAATTATATTGACATTTGAATACTTTGGTCTTTTATAAGAGGCTTTGCAGCCTTTATGTCTGATTTCAGCCTGTAATTGCTCTGGGCAACAGAATTAAACTATTTTACTTGTATGTGCATTTCGGTTCCATTTTTTTTCAAAAAAGGTGCTACATAATTTTATAAAATGTGAACTAGATCATTGTTCCATCATATCACCCATACAGTAAAAAATTACTTTGAATTAGAGAAGATGCTTTCCTTAAGGATTTCCCTCAGTCAGATTTAAGGGCAGCAGAATTTGGAGATTTCTTCAAATTAGCCCATTATATAAAGTTTCATGTTTAATGTATAATGTCTATATGTAGTTTATTTAAAAGTATTCTCTTGATATCTTTTAAATCTGCATACTTTAGTTACTACAGCACATCCCTGAAGAGGATGATTTACAGTGCTTGATTTTCAGGGTTAAAGATGCAAAAAAATTTGTATGTCTGCTTTGTGTGTGTTTTATTCAATTCTTTGGTGTACAGAACCATTTTAGTTGTGCTCAAAAACCATCTTCAGATCTGCTCAACTTCATGACTATTCAATCTGGACATATGTATATAAGCGAAGACAATTGCACATGTGGTTTGTATAATTAATATCTTCTCAATATCTTTCACCTGTGGATCAGCACCAAACCACAATTCACTGTTTGTTTATCAGTTCTTTGGAATTCTCACTTATTCAGGAAAATTTATCAACTGAGCCTATGACCTTCAGAGTATCCGAAGATGGATATTGTGTCCTCTTATGCCAGATGAGAAATTAATTTGCATGAAATGAAAGTCATCCTCTGTTTCAGGAATTACAGCTCAGGCTGTTGCACTCATCTGGCTGATAGTCTGACAGTGTCCTGCACAGAGCAGCTGCAGCCATCTAAGAGAGCACAGCCCTCCAGACACAACCAAGTCTTTCCATTAAACTCTGTAGACATACTGTTTAATGAATAAAGGAAAGCAAGATGAGACACCAACGCTAGAATCAATATTCAGACATGGAAGTGCTGAGTATTAGTCTTGTGTCTGGGGGAAAAAACAAAAAAACAACAAAAAAACCCACACGAAATAAATCAGACAAATATATTGAAGTCTTCTGAGTAGATCTCAGCATCAGTCTACCTTTAGGTATCCAAATGTGGACCTTGATATCACAATACACATATCTGTTTTTTAAGCCTAGACTCAAAGTTTTACTGAATGAGTGACCAGGGGAATACCATAAACTTGTCCAATACCTGAAGTCAAAAGAATCCAGCAATGCCCCCATGCTCTCGGAGATGGTCTCGGAGCTCCCTTCCACTTGCTGCCTGCCTTGCTTTTCTGTTACACTTTTCCATGATGTTCAGTTTCTCTGCCAGCTTCCAGGACCTTAAAACAGGTTCTCTTGGCAGCTGCAAATGCTCTTTTCAGACCCTGCATTTGAAATTTATCCAAGTTTCAGACAGTTGTAAAATCTTGCAAATTGAAAATCCTTGGGTCTCATGGGAAATTGCTGTTTAAGATCATGTTTAATCTCCTTTTAATATACTCTCAGCAGTTTGATCGTGATCCGACAGTGACGTAAATTCAAAGTAACTGTTCTGAACCCAATGTAAAATCTAAGTAAGTGAATGGTGTTATTTTGGATTTATGGCATGAGAACAGCATCTGGCCTGGCATCCTCATGTTTTAGCCCATTGAAATGGCAAGTGTGACTGTTCCTGAATCATGGACTCTTGATTCTTCCTCTTTACTAGCCAAAAGGTTTGTTTGCTTTATTTGAGCTTGATCTGAAGACTAGTGACTTTAATAATTAATTCATTATGTTCTCTAACTTCTCTACCTCCTTTATTTCCCTCTTCATTTTGCAATTCTCCTATAGAGCCTTTCTCAGTTAATTTTTTAACAGAACAGATACTGATATGGTACAGGAACAATATTAATTTAATTGCCTGAATCACTACAGTGAATGAAAAGCCCCTCTCTTTTCTCTGTGTGATCAGAAGCTTCAAACATTTGGATATAATTTTTTAATCCTGGATTTGTTGGAGACTTGTGACCATCACTACTATTAATTTTAATGCTGCAATTAAAAGTCTAAAAGGCCCATGTATCCAGCCTTTAAATGTGTAATCATGTATAACTCCTGGAGACATAAGGGGTTCTTTATCAATATTGTCCTTAAATTCTCTCTTTCTGATATTCTTGAATCAAAATTTTCAGATACTGTGATCAAACCATAATCAGTGCAGTCTAACTAAAATTTCAATTAAAAACAATGACAAACTACATTATCAATCCAAAGAGAGAGAACATATAGAGACCTATAATAGACTTCTATGTACTTTATAAATGGCACCATACCAATCACAGAATCACAGAATGGTTTGGCTTGGAAGAGAACTTAAAGATCATCCTGCTCAAACACCCCCTGCCATGGGCAAGGACACCTTCCACTAGCACAGGTTCTCCAAGCCCCGTCCAGCCCAANTCCCCCCTGTCCTGCTGCCCACACGGTGGGGTCAGCCCAGCACATGTGGTCAGATCCATGACGATATTTGCAGAGATCCAGATGAGACTCCATTGAAATAATTGATTTAAAATATGAGGAACTACAAGCTGGGGCATTTTAGGGTGGTGTTGGTGTGCTCTTGAAGATGAGACCCATTCCTTGGTCCATTCAGGACAGGTCTCAGTGTCTGCTGTGGAAAACAGAGCAGGAAGAGATGGAAGGGATATCCATTTTATTCTGAAATCCCACAGGAGGCAAGCTTTCCAAGAAGATGCTTAGAAAAGCTAAGGAAGTCAGAGTAATAAATACAACCCTGAAAGCAGAAAGCAACTACAGAGAACCTCTCCGAGGTTACCGCAAGGGAAAGCTTTGCAGGTGCTGCTTTCCATGCAAATGAGTTCATCTAGATGCTAAACAGTTTAGTGAGGGCTCCTTGCACATTCCTACACTGCTGCAGTGGAAAATGGAGAAAGATGAGGCTTTCTCTGAGTAGCTCTTATGGAAATGAAAGCATTTTCCATGGATTAAGGGCTCTGCAGATCCAGAACACATGTAAGTTTCTCCAATGCTCCTAGGAAAGAGCCATTCAGCTGAGTTAAATTGTATGAAATGCCTCTGTGAAGCATTGCTTTGTGCTGTATAACCTGAGAAAAGGCTGAGGAGGCCTAGTCCATGGGGAATTCACATCAGTTTCTTTTTTAAAGATGTCATTTTTCTTCCTTTGTTGATTAAGTTAATGGGAATGGTGCACTGGATTTGCAGATGGAATGTTTTCCTCCTAGTTGTATTTGACAGCGTGGCAGCACAGTTTGAACATGTTGTTTGGGATTTTTTAGCTTTCACAATATTTCGCTCAGAAAAGACCTGACGTTGTTTGATGCATTAAGCATCTGTGGTAATCTACCTCTTGATTTTGAAAAATGGGAGGCAAACAGTAACACATCTCCTCTGTGGAATGGACACAAGATTTGTTGGGCATTTTATTTGAAAACTAAAAAACATCACCAAACATACAGAATAAATAACCAAAAGCATCAAATGATCAAGCAACAGAAATGCATTTTAAATAGCTGTATTTCTCACTGGTGTCATAAAATGCAGTGGGGACAGAAAGTGTGGGTTTAAAATAGGGAAATACAAAAAATTAAACAGGCATCCAAAATATAAGTCAAAATAAGAATTATTTACATTAGTTTCCATGATTGTTGCTGTGACATTATGCCTGTAACAGTGGTGGTGTTTTAGCTTGCTACATTATCTATCTAGAGGCAAGTTAAAGATAAATATACACCTGATCTTCATGAGGTAAAGCCTATCATTTTCAGGCATCACTTCTCTGAGTAGGCTTTGCAACCGGTGACCTACCTGTACGTGGAACTAAAAATACTACGCAATATTTAATTCATATTATTGAAAATTCAGAAAAAAATACCATCAGACTCTTTAAATAATTATCTGGAATCAGCCAAAATGACACCAGATTATACAGAGGATTTTAAAAAAAATGTACTTAGTGATCAATAGTATTTTAAACCCCGTGACAGGTTTATGGTAAAGAGGTGCCATTTCATTTTTTTTCAACAAGTTTCATAACTGAGATTGTTTTCTTGCTTTGTGATTGATTATTGTGTGAATCATTTAATGTTTTCTGCTGTGACTCATCTGACAAACTCTAAAGTCTGCTATATTTTTATCTTCTGATAAAAGCAATATTAAAGAATTATAATCTCATGGACTTTCAATAATGAAGTGAACATATTTCTTTTCATAACTTTTTTACTCCTGCTCATTAAAGTCACTTATTGTTTTTTTCAGTAGCACATATATGTGAATGCAGTGATAGAATATGATTTGATTCAGTGTTATGTAGTTTATGGCTAAAGATTTATAATTTCACCATTATTTTGCAAGTCTGTATACAACAGCTCAGTTTATAACTGTTTTTACCAAACTTGTGGAATCGTGATAGTGGCTGATCTTCTGGATGTATGTGACATGGCTATTCATATCCTGATGTAAAAATGCCTTTGATTATGGCCTTGTATGGATAGATAAGTAGCTTCCAATTCACAGCACCTGGAATAGCATGGGCACATACACTGAAATCACAAATAACAATCTGAAATGCTTGAGGCGCATGCTGGGCAAGATTGACTATCTCAAGCTGTGGGCATTAAATGAAGAAAGATCTTTGTGCTAGATAAGCATGACTGCCTGGTGTTCATCAGCACAGGAGGGTTAGCAGCTGAGATTACAGGAACATCATTCTCCTTTAAATCTTCTTGGGCACAGGCAGGGCTATTGCAAACTGGTGTTCAATGTACCCAATATGCATGCCAAGAATATTCCTAGCAGAAGTGCAGTCTAAGAAATCAAATGT
The DNA here is from genome assembly GCA_013396655.1 of Campylorhamphus procurvoides. NCBI lineage: Eukaryota > Metazoa > Chordata > Aves > Passeriformes > Dendrocolaptidae > Campylorhamphus > Campylorhamphus procurvoides. The sequence goes on along the minus strand of WBMV01000659.1, from coordinate 179,123 downwards.
GATTTCTTTAAACAAAACACAGGGAAATGGAATAAAAAAATGAAAAATTGTGAAGACAATGTCATTTTTCTTGGATTTTGGAAGAAGTATAATCATTAATGGTACAGCACATCCTGCATAAAATAACTGACATTCAGAATTGGAATTAAAGACATAATTATTACCAGCTATTTAGTTCTGCTATATCTTACTGTCAAATGATGTGTGTACAAACCATGCATGTTCTCTAGTAAGATGCAGTGATTTTTTTCAAACTTCTTTTCTAATAAAATAAATTAATAAGCTATCAGTTGAATACATTAGAGGATTATATTGGAGGTGTCATCCTTCTTGGCAGCATATGCAGACAGTGCCCTACACACAGTTAGAATCACAGAATATGCGGAACTGGAAGGGACCCACAAGGACCATCGAGTCCAAATCCTGACCCTGCACAGACACCCCAACAATCCCACCCTGTCCCTGAGAGGATCAACCAAATACTCCTGCAGCTCTGGCAGCCTTGGGGCTGTGCCCACTGCCCTGGGGAGCCTGGTCAGTGCCCACCACTTTTTGGGGGAAGAGCCTTTTGCTGAGATCCAACCTGACCCTGCCCTGACACAGCTCCAGCCCTTCCCTGGGTGCTGTCCCTGCTCACAGGGAGCAGAGATCGGAGCTGCCCCTCGAGAAGATGTTGCAGTCCCTGATGAGGTCTGACCTCAGTTTCCTTCAGCTGAATAAGCCAAGTGCCTTCAGTTGTTCCCTGTATGGCCCTTCCCCATCTCCATGTCCACCCTTTGGACACCCTCCAACATCTTTACATCTCCCTTCCATTGTGTCCCCCCAAACTGCCCCACTATTGCAGGTGAGGCTGCTCCAGTGAAGAGCAGAGCAGGACAATCCCCTCCCTTGCCTGGCCGACCTTGCTGGGCCTGCTGTCCCCCAGGACAGGGATGTCCCTCCTGGCTCCAGGCACTGCTGACTCGTGGCCAACTGGCCACCAACCAGGATCCCCAGAGCCCTTTCCACGGTGCTGTTCTCCGGCCCATTGCTGTGTGTCCATACACATATACACAAAACTGCATTTTTTCCTTTTAATGCACAGCATCAGAAATAAATGAGCCTCAAGTTCCTTACTAAATAATACCTTGTCTAAAGGAGAAATTTAATCTTCTTATCTGCATTTCTAAAAAACCCATTAGTAAAAGACATTGATACATTATAAAGTTTATGGGGTCTGTCTGACTCACCAATTTAGGCCTTTTTTTCCCCTGAATTCTTCATGCTGTAATTTTTGGATGCTAGGTTGAAGCTGTAAATAGAGAAGTCTATAGCTGTGAGTGTACATTGGTCAACAGACCTTTTGTATACAGTATTTTTCAATTTATGTCCTTATGAATAATATTCTCTGTGATAATCTATTTCAGTGTTCTAAAAACCACCCAACTGGGGCTTGATCCCTGATTGGGTCAAGTGGGCCACCAGAAGTCTGCCTCAGTGCTTCTGGAGACTTGCCAGTCTTGAGGGAGCTCGTCAGGACATAAAATCTGCCTGGGCCAGTCCTGCCTGGTCTCCAGTGCATCACAGGAGGGCTGAGGAAACGGGATGATGGCCAGAATGCTGCTGCAGCCTTACTTACTACAACAGTTTTTAAAACGGAATAAAATAGGCCTGAAATATTCTGAGGATTGTAGGAGGGTAAGATGGCCTCAAAGCCCAGTGACAGAATTGTCTAAGTGTCCATACTCACTACATGTCGAACATCCTTACGTTTTATAAAACAAGCTGCTGAGGGAAGCTCCCTCCTAAAAGTCTTAATGAAAACAGACCTAACTTTAAAAGGTCTCTGAAAATTGGAGAAAAACAAGCTTCTCTTCCTCTACAGCCTGAATGGAACTGGACTCCATTCTGTTGTGTTTTATGGGTAGGAAGGTGTTTATTCTGTGGTCTGAGTCTGGATGCTTGAGTTTGACTGAAGAGGAGGATTTTCATCTTCATCATGAGAAGGAGTTGAAATATGAAATATCATCACAAGGAGAGCCTGTCAGCAGGTGAATGAGAAGAGCTTTGCTTCACTCTGGGAGAGGAATGAGACCTTTTTTTTACAGTGAACAGGGAAAGGACATACCAAGCCCAAAATATGTGTTCCTCCTTAATATATCAGGCATATCAGCCCTGTACTTGAAAGTAGCACCCTGGTAGCCCTCGGAATAGGTGTCCCAGAGCAATGCTTTCTCAGTGTAACCACTGCCCTTACAAGAAGCTTCACATGTACATCTGAAATTTAAAACCCAACCCCCAAGCCACTGCATAGGCACCCCAAAACCCTGTTTATGATTATAGTACTTCCATAGTGCAGTTTGATTGTTACTGGAAATCCTTTTACTGCTCCAAAATTTCCTTTTCTCTACAGGTTTCAATGTATAACCCCAGGAAAAATTTTGCATTACTATCTTTGTAGAGATAGTTTCTGTATCAGTTGTTTTGTGTATACTATTTTTGGACCTTGGTGTTTTTGCCTTTGTTTTAACCTTTCCCAAGTAAACACATGTTGCTATATTCTTGTATTTCTACAAGGAAGACATTTGTTATTGGAAAAAATGGCTTTAGATACCAGCTGCTTTGAGCTGTTCATTCTTTATTGTGTAAAAGCCTCACTTCCTTGCCACAAGATAAACACTGTTGTTAGTTATACTCTTCTGACACACTTGTCTCCTCACTGTGCTGGTGTTGTGGCTTTAATTAGTTTTCCTCTTTTCTGAAGTCATTAAGAAAAAGGTTTTTTCTCTCCTTCAATCCTGCTCACTCCTTATGTTTTTACATAGGAATCAAATTTTGCTCTGATTCAATCAGTAAAATGACACTGAAATTGAAGGGTGTTTTGGACAAAAAAACCTTTGTTCTGACTGTGGAATATCCTTTACTATAAACCTCCATTTTTCTTTGATTCTTCCTGAACTCCTGCAGACAGCAATATGCTATTCATGTGCCTTTTAAATCTCTAATATTTTCCAGGTGAGAAGAAAAGTGAAGGAAATTGCAGGTCGGTTCAAGGTGTGAGAGGGAAGAGTGTCTGTTGGAAGCCACGCGCAAAAAGGGCTGGTGGGGCCTGCAGGAAACAGCCAGAAGATGGAAAGGAATTCTTTCATACTTACGTGTAAATGTGCCCAAGCTAATGAGTAAATGGGATATTGATAAATTCTTTGATATTCCTAAAGGCTTTCTGGAGTTTGGTTTCTGAAGTTCTCTATTCAAGCTTTTGCATGCACCCTGCAACAAAAGACCAACTTAAATTATAATATTTTCTTACCCTTATTTCATGAACTCAGCTGCAATGTTTCCTACAACGATTCAATTAAGTGCAGTGCATGTACCCCTTCAGTTGCTTAGAAAACAAATCACCCAACTTATTTTCAAATGACAAATGAGTTAACCCAGCAATGAGCTGAATTTTTAAAAACTTCATATTCTGGTAAGCCCACAGTAGAAAAGAAACCTTTTTTTAGGTTCCAAAAATTTGTTATCACAGATGTTCTTAACCTAAATATATGGATATGCAAAAACAAATGCTGTTTAAAATATGTATAAACTTCCTTTATTTATGTCTGATACTGCTTTCATTATGAGTGCAGGTTTCAAGCAGCTGCAAACGCTCACTGCAGAGCTCACTGAGCTCCCCTGCTGCTCTCCGTGCCTTCAGTGGCAGCAGGACAGTGAAGGCCTGGTTTTTTGGTGTCCATCTAACACTTTGTGAGAGAGCTGACAACTGCATTTGGAAAGATTTCCCACTAGTGAATCTGATGCTGTCCACTTTGAATTTACTTTGGCTTCAGCCATTCACAAAGTTACCACCAGCCCAAGGCTTTGGAGGGGAAGAGTCACCAGCAGCAAACAAAGGCAGAAATTCACAGCAGCATTTCCCCTTTTCCTTGTCTTCATGTGGGGTGGGAATACCCAGGTCTGACTTGGGCAAGCTGTGAAAATCTCTCTCTAATGTGCTGTGAACCCATGAGCACTGGTTAAGTCAGTGCTGTAGTTCTGAAGCCATTGCAGGGCACCCTTCCTGCCTGCCCACATCTCTTTTATATGACCACTGTCACTTCACGTGCAAGGACTCCTGAAATGATGGCAGGGTGGTTTGGAACTGCTGGAATGTGAACTCTAATGGCTAAAGGGAATGTACCAAATGTCGTAATTTATCAGTATCACATACTGGTTTTAGTTTGACCACTTCTTTTTTCCTGTATCTAACACAAAAAAATAGGTCTTGTCATCTCATCTGATTTGCAGATGGTTGTAGTAGGTTCCTACTGTGAGAAAGTTGTCTTCAGGATATAAGGAAGCATCTCCTGCAAGTGGTCTGTCCCATTAACAGGGACTTTTTATTGATATTGCATAAAGTTTTACCACAGACAGCCTGTTAGATACCCAGCTTTAAAATGGCTTAAGGTAGGTGAAATTACTTTACAGTGACTATTAAGATAATCAGGGACTTGGGACATAGCCAGAGGTGTGGCTACATAGATTCCAGAAGGAGTTTTGCTTCAATTTTTTTTTTTGCAGATAAGGACCGTCTATCCGTAGATCCTATGGGAAGATGAACAAATGAGAGAAAAATAACAGCAGAATCTGATTAGTTTACACTGAGATTTCAATGCAGATGGAAGGGACAAAACAAGGCACTCACCATATCAGATGTTACTGCACTCATTTGTTAACGTGCGTCCTTGAATAGAATGAATGAAACCTTTCATTATAGATCAATATGCTCTTTGACTACAGAATATTATGGGTACCTATTGTATATGCTTAATTAGATTGAAATTACTTTCACATTTCCTTTATATTCAAAAAAATCTGATCTCAGCAGTTTAAAAAAGGGAATTACAAAAGTCATCCCCTCTGCTGTGCTGCTAAAGTCAGCAAGAGATAAGGAAAAGGGAACAAATCCTGAGCCAGCTGCCCAGCTCTAGGTCTCAGCTTTTGGCAGTTTTGGCAGAGTTGCACTGATAGTCACTGCAGAGCATCCATAATGAAAACAAATGGTAATTCTTTTACTGTCATCTATCTACTACTATCATAGGAGATTGACAGGTGTTCATTAAAGGCAACAGGTTTGGGCTGGGTCTAAATGAACTATTTTCAGCCCAAACCCAATTTTGTGACAAAACTATTCCAAATGTATGTGTATCACTCTCCTTCCTCATCTACATCTCCCCAAGAAACATTCTCAAGTGATCCTTTGCATGTTTTTTTTCTTAATGGTATTTATTGCTCCTTGAATTCTCTATTAAAAACCACTCCTAAAACTAGTCGTCTTAGCCTGTTCCCTATCAAAATGCAATCCGTAGTACTTCAATACCAATTAGTTGGCTGTCTTGTTACCTCAAGCCTTCGGCTCATCCCGGGGGTGTTTCTGGCTTAGCTCCCCGTCCGTCCCATGACTGCTCCCCTTGTTTCTCACCTGCACCCTGCTCTGCCCCCTGGGTGTGCCCTTGGATGCTGTGTCTGTGCTCCAGGCAGTCTCAAACCTCCCACCTCTTGGCACACATAGGGCTGTCCCTGGTGTGTTTCTGAACTGAAACGTGACCTCTCAACCTCTCTCTGAAGCAATTTTTATCCTTAATTCTTCAAGGAGAAAAGGAGGCTCTACAGCTCCCTGAAAAGAGATCGTAGCCAGGGGAGGGTCAGTTTCTCCCCCCAAGTAGCAAGTGAGAGGACAAGGGAAAATGGCCTCAGGTTGCACCAAGGGAGGTTTAGATTGGATATTAGGGAAATTTTCTTCACTGAAAGGCTTGTCAAGGGCTTGTCCAGGGAAGAGGTGATTCAATCACTTAAAGACATGGATGTGACACCTGGGGACATGTGTTAGTGGTGGACTTGGCAGTGCTGGAGGAATGGTTGGACTTGATAATCTTAGAGGGCTTTTCCAACTTAAACAATTCTATGACTTGCTGCTCCACTGTGCTACATTCAGTGTCCCTCAGCCTCCTTAGCATGCATTGTTTATCAGCTTTCCTCCTTCCAAATTCTTTGTTTGTACAGTGGCAGCTTTTGTGCCAATTTTTGTTTTTTCTTTGCCTGGAGTTATTGGCAAAGCTAATTAACCACAGAGTATAAAAGCCTTGTTCTCTGGGGCTGGGTGGTGTGGTCACAGAGCAATGTGAGTGCAGCCTTGGGGGCTGGGGATTGAGCACTTGGATGGGTTGCCCAGGGATGGGCAGATTATCTTCACAAAGAAGTACAAGGTATTTCCAACAGCGAATCAATCCTTATTTTGGAGGGGCCATGTGTTGCATCCTGACGTGCCCTGCTCTGCACCACAGCCACACAGATGGCATCGGGTGTGCTCACAGCCACCTCAGAGCACACATCTTGGGCACTATGGAGGAAGCTGATGGGTAGAGGGGATTTGCAGGCTCACCTGTGCCTGTGCAGGCATGACAGGAGGGCACTATGGCCTGGGTCTGAATGGGTTCATCAGCTCAGGGTGCTTCTCCCTGGGCTCAGCTTCACTTGGGAATTCTGCCTGGGGTTTTCACTGTAGGTAAGAAAAACAGAGGGGGGAGGGGAGGGGGATGGAAGCCCCTGGGTCAGGAAAGTGTCCCCGTCTCGGCCTCCAGCGGGAGGGCAGAGGCCTGGTCTCAGCCTCTGGCTGTGAGCTCTAACAGAGCAAGATTTTTCCACAGCTAGAAATGCTGAGGGAACTTTGTATTTTTTTTTCTCCTCCCTTTATTTTTTTTCCCTTTCTTTTTTCCCCTTTTTTTTTTAATTCCTGGACAAATGTCTGATCCTGACAGGAAACATGACTGGATGCCATATAAAATCCTCCTGCTGCCTGTCCAGCCCAGACGACTCCTCTGTGAGTGCCATGAGTCGGGGTAGCCCCCACGCAGGGCCCTCCAGCGGCCGCGGGGCTGTGCGGGGCTGTGCGGGGCTGTGCGGGGCTCTCGGCTCCCCCGCTGCCCTGGGATGCTCCTGGGCATCTGCAGAGCCGGGCAGAGGCAGAGGCAGAGGCAGAGGCAGAGGCAGAAGCAGAGGCAGAGGCAGAGGCAGAGGCAGCGCATCCCTCCCCGCAGCGCCCCGGCACGGCAGGAGCGGGGTGTCTGGGTGACTGAGAGGGTGCAGAGCCCACCCGTGGGGAGGGGGCACCCATCCCCTGACTGGGCTCAGGGAGAGGGTGCCCTGGGCTCCTCTCGCCCCTCGTTTTGCCCCTCCAACCCCAGTTTCTCCCGCGGGCATCAGCGGAGCGCCAGGAGCGGGGCCCGGCGGGAGGGCAGGGCCGGGGGCTGCGCTCCCCCTGGGGTGGGGGGAAGGGAGACGAAAATCGAGACGAAGCAACAGCCTCCAGCTTTTCCCTTCCTCTAATCTCGCTTCACTCCCCTTGCTCCCTCTCCCTCCCTCTCCCCTTTCCCCTCCCTCTCTCTTTCTAATTCCTGCCACTAGCTCGGAGCCTCATTCAGCAGCCGCAGCCGCTGGAGTGTAATAGGCTGGAGATGCTGCCGTGCCCGCTCCGCGGCGAGTTGTGAATGGGGCTCGCCTCCTCTCCCTCCTCGGAGGCGGCCAAGGGAAGCCGCCAGCGCCGCTGGAGCCGCAGGTGAGCGGGGGGAGCGATGCGGGGAGCGATGCGGAGCTGCGCGGCGGGGCCGTGGCCGCACAGCGCCCTCACCACGCTCCTGCTGACAGGTCGGTCTCGGCGCGGCTCCCTCCTCGGTGCCTGCCGGGCNGGGGAGCGGTGCGGGGAGCGGGGAAGGGACGAGCGGCTCCGGCTGCTCGGGAGGAGGATGCGAGAGGGAACACCCGAAACTTGCCAGCGGCGGGGCCAGGCAGGTGTGCGGGGTGAGCGGTGCGGGGAGCGGGGCCGGGCGCGGGGAGGGCTCTGCGGCGGCCGCGGTCCCCGAGGGCGCGATGGTCTCTCTAAAGGGAGAAAGGAAACTCTGTGGCAGACGGTGGTTTTTATTTTTTTTTCCCCTTCAGTTCTTGCTCGGGGGCGGGGAGGGGGAGGGCGAGCGTTTGGCCGATCTGAAATGTTCCTCCGGATAAGCAGATGCCGAAAGCCCCGAACTGAAAATCTTTTACTTGCGCTGCAGCTTCCAAGGCACGAAATGGATATGCAGAAATTAGGAGGGCATGAAATGAAGGATACTCTATCCAGAATGAAAAAGGGAAAGACTTGGTTTACATCCTTCTTTTCTTCCTTTAAAAAAAAAAAGAAATCTATTTTTGCTGGCTTTCAAATGCATTACTATTCACAACGTACCAAAATGGTATCTGTCCCTAACATGGGCTAGTCCAAAAAGCATTACACTCTTGGGTGATACATGCATAAGCACATCCCCAAGAAAGGTAAAATAGATCAGACTGCGGCTCCCCATAAATACCATTAACTTTTACAATAAAAGTGCTTCCTGTGCAGCCCTTCGGGTGCACATATAGCAGTCTGACATCATGATACGAATGCCTTTACCTTCTATAGAAGTCCCCCTTTATTGTCTACTCTTTTAAATATTCATTTGGTGAGGAGAGAACCAGTATATGCTGGGAGAGCTTCTTTGTACCATTGCTACAAAGGACAGAGTGGCCGTGTAACACAGTATTTACCTACCAAGATATCTGTGACAAAGGAACCTCTTTAGCAAATGAGGTCACTAATTCAGAAATTGGCCCGTTATACAGAGAATGTTCATTTCTTTTTCACGTTCTAATTACTAGGAACTTCCTGGGAAAGACTTTCTTCCTGTTGATTTGTGATGGTGATACGATAAGATTTTCACAGACTCAGTGCCTGTCTATTAAGAAATTAAATGGTTTTAATTATTTAATAATGGAACTGTTGAATAAGAGAAGCTCTAACAGACTCATAAGCAGGGAAGCACGAACCAGGCTCTGCTAAATGTCCATCCCTTTTCCCCCTTCCTTGCTCTTCCGTCTGCTTCAATCTTTTCAAAGTCTGTGTGATTCACTAAGTAAATACTTTGTTCTCTTTTTCTACACTGGCTCACGGATACCCATAAATACATAGGCTTTCAGTGTAGAAGTTCAGCAATAATTAATCTGACATCTGCCTCAGCCAGGTCTGTCCTCTGAGATTTGGAACACAAATCGATGCTTGTGCTCAGTCCTTTGAATGCTTTTATAAGGAGAGATATTACAAGTATATGGAAGTGGAATTGCAGATGTTTGCTCACGAGCAGCAGTTTCATGGTAGAATGGCACAGTTCGTGTCTCTGGGAGATGGGCAATAAGACCAGGGTGGAAACTGGGAGCAGAAGGTCTGGTTTGAACTTCATACCTCAACACACAAGGCATTCTTTTAAGCACATTTTCTTAGTCTACTACGCTCTAAAAACCAGAAGTTTCTGGCCATACTTCAAAAGCAATTCTCCTTCCTCTTGGAGGAGAACAAAATAAAGTTACAGAACTAAGAACAATAGCTTGAATAAAAGAATTGGAAAATCTTTAGGAAAATTTTGCCTAAAGGACATCTTTCTTCTGCTGTTCTTAGGCTCTGGGATAGCATATTCTTTAATTATGTTTTTTTAATTTTTTTTTCACCCCAGTCTTGTAGTAAAGCATCAGAAAATGAGCATGGACAGAGAATGCTATTTATAGGCTTCTCAACATCAGGTTTAACTTTGCTACAATTGTAAATGTTGCCTGTCCAAAAAGGTCAGTAGGAACTGGATTACTTCATTGTCAGAAACCCTTCGACAATAGGACATGTCAAAAGATGAGATAAGTCATTGCAATTCATCAGCAGCAGTTTCAGAAGAAAACATGTATGGAAATGGTTGCTTGAGAGATAGGACAGCTAAATTAATTTTTCTTTTGCATAACAATATGGGGAAACTACAAAGATTGGAATGATTTCAGTGATTTATCAGATAAAATGCTTTAAAGTATATCGTGTGATTTCAGCTTCAATTCATATGTTATTCTGACAACATCTGACATATTTAATTTAGTGTAAGAAACATATGTGAAGTTCAGAGTTACAGTAGACTGAGACTAACATTTTTGTTTTCTGCAAATGCTGTACCCCAACAAAGCATAACTTGACAAACGTTTTATTGTTGAGAATTTCACAACAGAAATTATTTCTAGCTCAGACGTCATATAAATTTAAAGTAATTTCAAACTTAAAACTGCAGTCTCTTTTTGTTGAACTCTCTAAACCAATTTTGAATCCATTTTGTGAGCTGCATGTTTAGCAAAATATCTTCAGTGTGTGAAAAACAGAGGTCTCATCTGGAATCAATTAACATGAAACAGTTTAGCAACATACTTCCTAGACATTTTGTTTTGTTTTGTTTTGTTTTAGGGGGTTTTTTGTGTTTGAGTTTTCCTAGCAGCGTTTTAATCTAAAAATCTGTGTATAATTTCCTATGTCCTACCCATTTTAGAGGCACTTCAGTTTTCATTGTATCTTTTTTGGGACCAACCCAAAGCTTAGGGAAAGGAATTACAAGATGGCCATTGATTTAAATGGAGACTGGATCAGGCGCTTTGTCTATATGAATTAAAAGGACTTTACACTTAAGTGTGGTCATTTTACGTCATGTATATCTTTTTTTTTTGCCATATGTATCGGTTAAGGAACGCTGTAGTCATGTACTTTGTTATATATTAGACATATACTAAAACTCTTATAGCATTTTAGGAGAGAATGCAGCAGTGCTGTTTGGGTTTTGATGCTGAGGACTCTTAGACTGAAATTATCGATCCATTTAAGTGCACGCGCCGAATAATCAAACCCATTCATTCGTTGTTACGGGAGGGGAGCAGATCTGCCCTCTGTGCGATGCGGGTCTGTGCGGGTCTGTGCGGGGCCGGACAGTGCAGGTCTGTGCGGGGCCGGGGCCGTGCGGGGCCGTGCGGGTCTGTGCGGGTCTGTGCGGGTCGGTGCGGGGCCGTGCGGGGCGGTGCGGGGCCGGGGCTGTGCGGGGCGGTGCGGGGCCGGGGCTGTGCGGGGCGGTGCGGGGCCGTGCGGGGCGGTGCGGGGCCCCGGTCCGGCACTAGGGGGCAGTGCCGCTCCGCGCCGCCGGCTCCGTGACCGCCGCGTTGTTGCCGGCGGAGCATCCCGGGGGATGCGGGACCGGCCCCGCCGCGCCCGGCCCGATGCTCGGGGGCTCGGGAGGGATCAGCAGCTCCGGGGCGGTGGATCACGTTACCGCCTGGCGGAGTTTTGGGATCCTGGAAGTTCGGCTTGTCTGGAGAGAAGCTGACTCCACAGCTGGAGCGTGGGTGTAAAATACCAGTCTTGTAGGATTTGGCTGTCTCTTCCCTTTTCAAAGGCAACGTTGTGTTTCCTGCCATGCCAAGAGTTTAAAGATGTAAAAAAAATATACAGCAAAACAAAATATATCTCTTTCAAAGATGTTATTTTGTTTGAGAGATCTTATAAAGACATCCTTGATAAGAAAACAAACAAAAAAAAAGACATATTAGAACAAATTGATCTAGTTTTATCTGTACACATCCAGGTCAGTGGAGCTTATAGCTGAAGAACTGAGAAAAGTATATTGGGCCAAATCATTTCTGTGTATCCTGCAGCATGCTGGAATACAAAAGATGTTCTTGCAACCCATGACTGCAAATCACAGAATCACAGAATGGCTTGGGTTGGAAGAGAACTTAAAGCTCGTCTCATTCCCACCCCCTGCCATGGGCAGAGACCCCTTTCACTAGACCAGGATGCTCCAAACTCCATCCAACCTGCCCTGGATTCTGAGCAGCAAGAGCACACGTGGCAATATAGATTTTAAATGGTTGCAGGCATGGAAGGAGGTTCATTCCACCTGTCTTCTTCTGATGTTCTTCCCTAGACATCCACTTTGGAGCGTTGTTAAAGGCAGGACTCTGAGCTGCACAGATCTTCGATTTGACTCACAGACCAACCAAATTCCTGTGTATAAGAACTATGTACCATGAGTAACAGAGTGCAGAACTCTACAACATGGCATTATTCTGAGACAATATGCAGCCAGAGAAGGTAATGCATCTAATCGAAATCCTTGCCTATAACTTTGTGCCCAAACCAGGCAAGACAGTGCCATAATAGCTGTAGAGATTTCTGTCAATGGCCTGATAAAGGATATTAATTAAGAATTATCTTGTAATAACAACTCTTGGTGATAGAATTAGTAGCTACGAGCACAGCACTGTGATGCAAGGAGACCTGATAGCTGCCTGTCCTCTGTGCTGTAAGGCAGGAAATGTGTCCTCAGCTGTTCAGTGTGTTCAAGGTGGGTGGAAAAGTTAGAGTTGCCAGTCCTTTTCAAGGCCNAAAAAAAAAGACATATTAGAACAAATTGATCTAGTTTTATCTGTACACATCCAGGTCAGTGGAGCTTATAGCTGAAGAACTGAGAAAAGTATATTGGGCCAAATCATTTCTGTGTATCCTGCAGCATGCTGGAATACAAAAGATGTTCTTGCAACCCATGACTGCAAATCACAGAATCACAGAATGGCTTGGGTTGGAAGAGAACTTAAAGCTCGTCTCATTCCCACCCCCTGCCATGGGCAGAGACCCCTTTCACTAGACCAGGATGCTCCAAACTCCATCCAACCTGCCCTGGATTCTGAGCAGCAAGAGCACACGTGGCAATATAGATTTTAAATGGTTGCAGGCATGGAAGGAGGTTCATTCCACCTGTCTTCTTCTGATGTTCTTCCCTAGACATCCACTTTGGAGCGTTGTTAAAGGCAGGACTCTGAGCTGCACAGATCTTCGATTTGACTCACAGACCAACCAAATTCCTGTGTATAAGAACTATGTACCATGAGTAACAGAGTGCAGAACTCTACAACATGGCATTATTCTGAGACAATATGCAGCCAGAGAAGGTAATGCATCTAATCGAAATCCTTGCCTATAACTTTGTGCCCAAACCAGGCAAGACAGTGCCATAATAGCTGTAGAGATTTCTGTCAATGGCCTGATAAAGGATATTAATTAAGAATTATCTTGTAATAACAACTCTTGGTGATAGAATTAGTAGCTACGAGCACAGCACTGTGATGCAAGGAGACCTGATAGCTGCCTGTCCTCTGTGCTGTAAGGCAGGAAATGTGTCCTCAGCTGTTCAGTGTGTTCAAGGTGGGTGGAAAAGTTAGAGTTGCCAGTCCTTTTCAAGGCCCTCCAGAAAACATTCCTCATGGCTGGGACATCAGCAGTGACAGCAGGAATTTAGAGACAAGAACATAGAGCAGCCAGCGCTGCTGCTGAGCAGTGCCCTGGGGAAGGTGACATTATGGCTAATTTTGCCTGACAAAGGGGTAAGGGCTCCCTCTGAAACCGCCTGGGTGGTGTGGTGGCTCTCAGGCATCCCAGTCCCACTGAGCTCTGCTGGCTCCATGAGCCATAATTTAGCTCCTCAATTTTAAAGTGCTGGCTTAAGCAAATTCTAAGGCGGTTTTGTGTGGGTTTTTTTCCTCCAAAGTTTGGCAATGCGTAAGAGCCCTCTCCCTCATGAATCAGCAAGAGTTCATCAGAATTCTTAATTGTAATGCAATGGCAGGCAGAGCTGGAGTAGTAGAAATCAATGTAAATAGATTAAAAGAAAAGGACCAAGTAACTGAATGTGAGAGAGGAGCCAGGATTTTCCAGAGTGATTGGTGAACTAAGCAGCAAGAGGTTGCCAAATACAATTCATTGTTAGAATAATTATTTAATACTTCACCAACAGGTAGGCTGTAGCTACATCATAGATACACTGACATAAAATGCAATTGTGAATCCTGGAGTATTATAAAGTAAGTAGACAAAACTGAACAGAACTTTGAGACGTGACTGTCAGCTGTAGCAAATGCCTGTCTAGACAGCAATTCCAATTAAAGTGTCATTTGACTGTGTTGGCTCAGTCTGACTGTTGCAATGAGCCCCCAGTGATGCTGTGAGGACACAGGGCGTACAGTAGAAGACTGGAGTGATGAGCGAAGGAATTCTACTCAATAACCCTTTGGGATGATATTCAATAACGCTTTAAAACATAATTCACAGAATTTCTGTGTTTGTGTGCTACACATTTATCTTCTTACCTTTGTATAGTGCACTAAACATTAAATTTTTGGTGTACCCTCTTGCAGCCACCATCTCTTTTCATGTGAGCTCCCAATCACACACAGAGTGTGCCAGCTTGGGATACTAAAAAGTTCCTTAACTTTATGCCAATCTTATTAAAGTGCTGCTTCTTCTGCTCCACATTTTCATGCTCTTCGTTTTATACAGTGAAATCACCAGATATTCCAAGTGAAAGAGTTACATTTAAGTTCAAACTGCTGCCATACAAACTCGTTCAACAGAATTTTTATCCCAGAGAGGCTGCTGATATATATTTTTAAATAAAATAAAACTTCAGAAATATATTAACTGGTCTCAGTGGTTAAGTTAAATAGTTAAACACATGCATACATATCATTCTGTCAAGGATAAGTCATTAGTTCAGTATAAAGCAGAAATGATGGCTCTATTTGAGTCAGGAGACTAAACCCTATTTCCATTAATGCTAACGGTTTTATTAATACATGCATGTGTCGGCATTAAGTCATAAATTTAAATGGTCTGTCCCTTCTTGATTTAAAGTAATTATCTCAAAGATCTTGGCTGCTGAATGAATAACTGTTACTCCTTTCATCTTCTATCAACTAAGTTTTTATTATTTTTTGTATGTAGACATTGTAAGGCAAACAAAAGAAATAGAGTTTGTGAAGAGTTGGCTGGCATTTGAACCAAAAATAAATGTTTTTTCAAAAATACCCGTAACCATACCAGTCCCCAGACAAGGATTCACAGACCTTTTTTGATGTAACATTATCTACCTGCCCACATCTTAGGTGTACATTGTGCATATTTATGTTTATTTTAATTTCTATGTGTTATGGGAAAATTTTCATTGAAGTAACAGGTAAAAATTGCAACCTTTAAACTGTTGGAAAAAACAAAGACATTCAAAAAGTTTATTCCTAATTTTTGGGAATATTTTAATTTTATCTGAGAGAAATCCAGAGATAAATACTGGAATTTGAATAGCATTTACAAAATAAAAGATTGGTCTCATTAGAACTAGAAAACATATCTGAAATTTTAGGATTCAGTATTGTCCTTTGCAGAACAAGATTTTAGTGCATTTCTTCCCTTCAGGGTACTTTGTGTCCAGGGCAGAAATGACTGTGAGCATTTTTCAGGAATGGTCAATGTTAAAGCAGTCGAAGCTGCCAGGTTGATTCAGTATGTCCAGAGCAGGGATCAAACCCTCCTGTTTCACTCTGCATGAACCAGAGACCACCACACTGATGGAACTGAGATCACTCCAACATTTACCCAGTGCACACAGGGAACAGGTAGGTTTTATGATAACGTCCCCTTCTCATTGTCTTTCTGCATATTCTTCTTGCAATTGAAACTCCAGTGAAGATCTTCAGTATTTCACATTACAGAAAGCCACTGTTCATTCCGTTTCAAACCCAATTTCTCCAGACATAAGAGGTTCCAAAATTTTGAAAAGCAGTTGAATAATATTTTTACTTGGGGCTCTGATTCAAGTAGAAAATTTTGTCCACTGCTGATTGTTGCCTTTTTATTTGTTACTGTTCCAATTATAGCTGGTATAGCTGGGAGAATATGGCTGATTAGTATGCATTTCAATTATTTTTAGCACGGTGGCAATTTCCATAGCATTTCCTTTTCTAAAGCAAGAAGAAAACATAGCAGGCAGTGGCATTTGCATGCAAACAATTTATCATTTACATACAAGAGAGCTGATTACGTAGCAGTACATGTGACTGTGGGTCAGACAGGAGGGTCATAATAGTTCTTTCTGACCTTAAAATTGTGAATTTTGCAATACTTATATGAAAAAAATTCATAAATCCATTATGTTCATGTTTCAAGTACTAGGTTTACAAATCCTCTAGGGATCTCTACTATGGTTTTCTGTGGTGCTTTACCTATATCCCTGTAAGTGAAAGTAGTTTAAGATGATCTCNAAAAAAAAAAAGGTGATTTGGAGACTTCAGAGCTAATTGGGGTATCTGCACAACCCGGGTTAGAAGAAACCATGCACAATAGTTCAGGTTGCTGTCTCTGTGCCCCTGGAGCCTTTCCTGTGTCCTAGGCATGGTCCTTGGTCTCTCAGGTTCCTGCATCATCATCTGGAGTTCATTGCACATGCCTATGTGTGGATGATCTTTGCTGCCCCTCAGTTTATCAGATCCTGCTCCCCCTCCACAGCACAAAATCTAATATTCAGTAAACGTTTCACCTTCAAAGTCTCCCACTTTTCAATGTAAACTTTGCTCTGCCCTCCTGTAACCTCACCTTTATCAAGTACAGTGGATCTTCTGACCTTCCTTTTTAGTTTCATGTTTCTCATCACCACATATCCTGAAATGTGGAGACATTCTTCTTGGATTCATTGGGTCAGGCTTATCCAACACTTACCTTCTCCTTTGACCTGAATTAAACAAGGGTTTCCCATTCCCAGCCTGCAGTGTAATCATACCCCTCACCACAAGCTTGCAACTGATGTCCAGTGACCTTCTACACACATTAATTAATGTTTTGGATTAGTAAAAGTCTTATTTTCTGTGTATTTGTCTTGGTATATGTCAAACTGCTGGGAGCAGTTAAATATGATAAAATTAATTCTCACTATGTTCTATGACTTCAATAATTATTTGCTCCATAGCAAAGAAAACTCCACATTTAAATAAGGCAGCAAAGGTGTGATCTGAGAAATACTTGAGCACTCTCATGAAAGGGGAAATGGAAACCAGCCTTTCTGTCTCACTAGACTATTTACATACTATTTATATGTCATATGGAACTAGGACATGATGAACTCCATGGAAAAAGGTAGCACAGAGATTTCCTCCATGCTGCAGTGATGTGCTGTCCTTCTAGAGCATCACAGATGAGTAAGTGGCTGCTGGCTTGGGCTTTAAAGGAGCAGCCAGAACACAGGATGAAAATCAAGTCAAATTGCTAACTGTTTTGCATGGCATGGAGTTGACATTGAATTCCACCTTATTGTGCCCTTCAGTGTCTTGTACTTTCGAAAGGTCAGGAGAAGTCCACCTTATTTAATATAAGCTCAGAATTTTGTTATTAGCACCCTTTTTAATTACTTCTATGAGCAAGCAAGTTTAAATTGCTTCTCTGATGTTTGCACTTTACTGGTTAAAATTCAGACTGCTGAACCTGATATAAACCAGAAATTATATTGGAGTTGATGGGGTTACTCATTGACATTGGAATTATTGATCAGTGTCCCTAATGTTGGCATTTCAAGCAGTTTTGGTGGTTACATTAATGCATGTTTGGAACTGGAGTTTAGGTCAAGCTGTGTATTCCAGGGCTAAGCCAGGTTTTGGTCCTAGCAGTGTCAGGAATACACCATCATATGCACAAACTGCACTAACATTTGTTTAATTATCCAGTCAAATTGAACAAGAAATGAGCTGGGCTGAAATAATGAAGTCTGTAGAGAAAGTGCCAGCTCTGATCTTACCAGGATTTGACAGCTGCTCGTTGTCATGACCTTGGCTTTTTTTATGATGAGCTGGAGGTCAGGAAGTGCGCTCCTGTAATTGCTGCCTTCACAAGGTTCTGAGGGCCATCCTCTGCAGCAGACTTGGACCAGATTGTCCACATGTATCTCATTACTGATACACTGGGTGCAGTTCTGCAGTCTGGTCACACAGCTGTAAAATCCTGTTTCTTCCTTAGCGATATTTCCCTTCAAAAATGAAGGGCCAGCAAGTTATTTCTTGAAAGTGGTACATAACCTGAGAGCTACATGAGGATTTTAACTTCTGTTTACTTCTTTTATTTGCAAAGAAATTACAGAAGGTCACTAATATTTATTAAGAAAAGAATGTAAATGAAATTAATAATGTGTACAAATGACTTTTCCATTGGTCTATTTTGCCTACTGGAGGAGAGAAGAATGTTTTTGCCTAGAGATTTACCCCATCTGGAAATTACATCCCTTTTTTCCTAGAAATTAAATCATTCAAAATAACTGCAGAATATCTTGTTTTAACTGTTTCCAGGTGCTTTAAAGTAGACTATTTAACCCAAAAATGTCTTGGGCCTCTTATTACTTTGAGCTAATGAATGCTAACTGCTTCTTGAATTTAAGATCAGCAGCTCCTTCTTTAACACTTTTCAGGAATGTTACAAAAGTGTTTACTCAAATATGAAAGTTTCTTTTTTCACATGTTGGTTTTATGTGCAGCTCCTGTGACTTCATGTAGAGAGCACAAAATTATATATACATTAATGTCATTTATCATTCTTAACAATTCATTATTCACATTTTCCCTTTTGGCTTTATGAAAGGCCCCAAGTTTTATTTTCCAATAATTTAGAAACATGCCAACTTTTTAATAACATATCAAGCATTTTACATGTAGATACATGAATTTCTGTCTTCATCCTCATGCCGCAAAAGAATTTGTCTGTTATCTGGGAGAAGCCAAGCATATTCATTATGCTTTGTCAAGCCTGTATCGTTGTGAATTGAGATGTCACTGCCTGACAGGAATCCTTTCCACAGCTGTGTTCTTGAAGGGCAGATACTTTTCTGCCATGAATGATACCAGAAAAAGTCCTATTGAAAACTGTTTTTCCACTTCTCAGAAGTCTAGTGACATCATTGCCATAATCTATGGAACTGCTGCTAAAATTAGGGGGATATATATGGCTGTATTGTTGGAGCTGTGTAGGGAACTGAGATCACTAGATATTAATTATGCCTTCTAATAACGTCCTTTTAGTAACCTCCTTATGTCCCGAAAGAATCCTAGAATGAATGAAGAGGAGCATAATTCCTCATTTCTGGAGAGGAATTCTTTCAGTAATCGTATTCAGACTGGCAAACCAGCTGAGAGTAGAGTGTCTGCATTGACTCGTACTTTGTCCTGCAGGCAGCATGGCTTTGACTGCTCCTGGCAAGGCTGACTTCATACAGGTATTGCATTTGAGGAGAGGGAAGCTTTAACTCTATTTGTTTTTCCTATTTTAAGAGTGTTATTTCACCTGACTAGAGGTGTCTGTGCCCACTCACACTTTTTTGGGGGGGAAGGAGTTGGAAACATGGGCGTGATGAAAACTCTTGTATTGTGAGGGCAACCCCCTTTGCTGCTCAGAAGTATTTTTACGTGTCTCAGTGTCACACCCTCTGAAGAGCAGCTTCCAAAGCGTGATATTAAAAGAAGTGAGCTTGACTGGAAAATAATTTCAGTTTGCTTGGGAGGGGGAATTTCAGCCTTATAATAAACATCCCATCGAGTCTGTGTTATAGGGATCCTATTGGATCTACTATGCCTACTGTGCTCCTATTGGAGCAGCATCCCCAAACGATGCTCCTTTTGGAATGCCAGAATGTGGCATGAAGTCTGCTACTAGTGACAAAAGGGTTAAAACCCATATGGGCTGGTTATGTCTGGAGCTTCAAAGAACCACATTCTACATCAAAAAGGGACTGCAACAACTCCTTGATCAAAGCTCAGGTAATTTAATTATTTGCCTTCATGAATCAAGGGGTCCTTGAATAAGCTCACTATGCCTGGAATATTAGAATATGGGAAAATTATTGTTTCACTCCTTCTAATATCCCACCATCAAAGAGAGCCTTTTCCTATAAACAAAGCGGTCTGAAGTCAAAGAATTCAAGCAAAAATTAATGTGGAGAGATTCAGCTTTCTAGGGGCCTCGTGAGCTGGAAATTAACCTGACTCCTGTGGGGTGAGATGTTTACCCCCGTGATTCTTCGCGTCTATTTTACGTAAGAAAATATCTGTACCAAATCCTGCAAACTGAAATGCTTAACTCCTACTCTTTTGCGTTTTCTTAGTTAACATTGGTTTTCCTGTTCCTCAGTTTTGGGTGATGTTTCTTATTTTGATTTGCAAATCTCTGTTTGCCAAGCCCGAAGTGGCTCTTTGACCACGTAATGCTTTGAGATTCTAATTAGCACGGTGCAATTAGACTGTGCCCCCTCGTGCGGGGCCGGGAATCGCCCCTTCCTTCCCGCAGCATCCCCAGCGAGGGAGGGAGCAGATCTCGGTGCCCCCTGTGCCCCTCTCTGCCCCCCTGTGCCCCTCTGTGCCATCGGCAGCGGCCGCCTTAGCACAGAATTGATGAACTGAAAATAGATTGGCATTTTTAAAACCCAACCACCGCAGAGGAGTGCGCGCTGATACCAGAGTGGATCCTCAGCCTGCAAAAGTGAATACTGCTTTATTTCTAGGAAAGATCGATTCCTTTGCATTTTTCCCTTTTATTATATTTATTTTTGCATTTTCTTTTTTCTTGCTGCCAAATTTTCTTTCG
>WBMV01000659.1:110804-158540 GCA_013396655.1 Campylorhamphus procurvoides | reverse complement strand
AGCTGCTGCTGAAGGCGCCACATCTGTCTGAGCCTGTGCCGAGCGCCTCCCGTGTCTGAGGAGGAACCAACATAAATAGTAGGAGACAGGTCAGGAGAGACGGGAAACAAATGCAGGCACTACATGTGGTGACAAATGTTTCCGAGGATGTGTAAAGCTATGTAAACAGAAAGAAAATAAAGCAGGTTGGCTCGTCCCAGCTGTTCATACTTGCCTGGGAAATAAGTGCCACAAGTTGCTACTGCTGCAGATCCTCTTGCAAATGAAACTTTTTCTTTAAACATGCAATGGAAATTCTTAGAGAATAAAAGGGCTGCAAAATTATGATAATCTAATCAATTATTTTATATAATACAGTAAATAATAAAGATAGAAAGGCAGTATTCTGCCACTCACTGGTGAGGAGCTCTACAAAGCATTTTGTTTAAAATGGTGGGATGCTTGGAGAGACGAGTTCCTCTTCTTTGTGTAAAGGAGGTATGATCGTCATGCATTGACTAACTGTGGAACTCTGTCAGCTCTGTGCATGGCAGCTCCTTACAGTAAGGTCACAGAAATAAGTCAGCTAGACTCAGTCTTAAAGACATTCCAAATTCTTAACATAAAACCCAGGGAACTTAATAGAGGAATACATTGTTCATCTCAAACTTTTGAAATGGCTGGGTCTTATTTTTCATTTTCTTTAAGTTGGGCATGAAACTTTTTAGCTTGAAAGACCTTGCTTTTATGTCAATGAACTAAACATGATCAGCTTATTACCACATGATAAACTCCTTCTGGATTTTCCAAGAAGTCAGCCAGCAGAAAGGGGATTATTTCACTCAAAGGGAAGTCACTTGTCTGTGTTCGTGTGTGTGTGTGTGTGTATATGCATGTACACACGCATGCTGTCTGTGTGTGCCTATATTGAGAGATTGGATATTGGGAAGGAATTCTTGGCTGGGAGGGTGGGCAGGCCCTGGCACAGTTTGGGCAGAGCAGCTGTGGCTGCCCCTGGATCCCTGGAAGTGTCCAAGGCTGGGTTGGACGGGGCTTGGAGCAACCTGGGCTGGTGGAAGGTGTCTCTGCCCATGGCAGGGGTGGAATGGAATGAGCCTTAAGGACTCTTCCAACCCAAACCATTCTGTCATTCTATGATTCTGTGTGAGATATGATTCCATATGAATCCTTCCTTCCTGAATGTCTGTCCTAGTTTTCCTGTGAATTCTCTGATGTGCTCTGGAAGCCTTGACTCGTGCCATACCTGCTCTGTGGTGTGTGATGGTGCCATGGGCAGTGGGTGATGCAGGGAGAGTTCACATTCCTGTGCCATTACCAGAGGAGGAGGAATTGATTAGCAATAACACACTTCATTAACACTGCACTTTCTCAATCACTGTAATTGTGGCTCTTCCCCTAAAACATCAAGTGGAACAGGTTTTGTTTCAACCAAATCAATCTAATGTGTTAAAATTTACATAATTTCCTCTCATTTCGTTTATAGTGCAGCAGGAATTTTAATTTGCATTGTCTGTATGGTCTATAATCAAAGTGTTAAGAGCACAAGATTTATTCATTATGTATGGCATGTGGTGACAAATTTACATAATGAGTTGCATCTTGCCGAAATATTCCTTCTTTCCCCACTCCCACCTCTGCAATTTTGGCTATAACTGATTTTCTATAAACGTGTTAATTCAGTTACACAAGCCTTTGAGTTCTATAGAACATTTGTTATGGAGAAATATCCTTATAAAAATTAAAAAGTGGATAAAATGCCATAGTAAAAAAGGAGAAGGGCTAAGGGAAAGCATTGGTAACTGGACTGTGTTTCCTGATTTCACGAGAAGGCTCATGTAAACCCACTGAGGTGTGTGCTGTTTCTGTACAGTGAAGGTGAACATTCAGAGACTGAATGAAAAGGTGCCTTTATATTTGTTTAGTGGCAATTTATATAGAGAGTCTGTTCTATGAGGAATTTCAGAACTAATTTAGGGACTAAAGAGCCATTAAGCAATTGAGAGGCTGTAAATGTGAACCTTCATCACAGAATGTTGTCTGCCAAGGCCAACCATTGCTTTATGAAAATAGAGTGCTTAGCATGATCCTTTTCTAATAGGAGATTACAATATTTTCATGAATAGAGAAAAAATGAGGATTTTGATAACATTTGTAAGAGATAAAATTTTATCTAATTGAGGGATGTAAAGCTCCATAAGTCTTATGAAGCATCCCAGAGCATCAGATTTATCATTTAGATCATTGGTTGCTGTGTTTCAGCACATAACAGGCAGTTCCCCTCTCCCTTTTGCTGCCAAGTAAGGATACTGAGACTAAAATGTAGGAATGTACTTTTATTTTTGTTACATCAAGCTATCTTGTAATCCAACTGTATAAACAAATATATTCCATGTACTGGTGTATACAGAAATTCAGGTAGTGCAAGATTTATCTACCTTTGATCAAAGAAAAGCACATGGCAGAGATGCAGAATATATTTAGGTGTTTACAGCCATGCTCTTTGTAAGAGATTAGGTGGACAGGCGTTTCAGTCCTCTACAGAAATATTCAGAGAAATAACATTATTAATACATACTTAAATCCCTAATCTGATGTTAAGAGTTTAAAACCGTCAAAGCGTATTGTATTTAAATTGTATTTCGTTCCATGCTAAGACAAAGGGGTGTGGGTGTATTACATGCATGGTGTCTTGTGTTTTCAAGTTATACAAGTATAGGAGCAGGCACAAATCTGACATTTGTGACCATTTCAATCTCTGTATGGAATTGGAATGAAACCTCAGTTTATATAGTAACTGCTGACATCTGTGTGCCAAAAGTCTTTTAAACAGTGCTATGTGCATGTAGATGCAACAACTGCACCTCAAAAGTGAGAGTGTACACTACAGCCAAAACTTTAAGGTTAAGGATGCTCAGCTGGTTTAGAGAGGTGCAAAAGATAAATGTAAGGCCACTGAGCCTTTGGGACAGAGAAAATCCCAGGAAAGGGGAGACTCTCTTTGCACGGAGCTCGCTGCTAGAAGGACCTATTAAGGTGATTATGGAGCTGTAACACTGCTCCCTTCTCCCCAGTTTTTCACAGAAGTATGTGCTGCACACTCCTTGGAAATGCCATCCCATTCTGTCCTCCAGCTCCCCTGGAAAGAACTGCCTTGCCTGCCTTCCATCTTTTTTCTTCCTTACCTATTTTCCTACCATTTTCCCACATCCATTAAATCTTGTTTAAAGATCTGCAAGGAGTTTTTTCAAGGTTTACAGAGAGGCACATAGCAAGGGCAGGTTATGTAATCTTGGTTGTCTATTTGCCCAGCCATATTCTCAGAGATAAACAATGTGTGTTCTCAGTATTCATGTTCTTATAATGGTCCCATTTCCTTTGTATGAGCTGTGGAGTAGGGGGTGAGGGAATGTGCCAAAGATTTTAAATTCCTTCCCTTCTCTACACCGTTGTATGAATCCCAAACTGATCTTGTGAGCTTTGCAGAATATTCTTGTGAAATTGAAATCCTGCTTGAACGACATCTGGTTTTGGATTCTGGTCAAGCGTCAGCACATCTTGCTGTTGATTAAGCATCAGCTGAAAAAATGCCAGTTGGAAATGTCCCCACAGCTCTTTGTAGAGCTCCTCCTGGCCATCTGCAGGGAGCCAGCCTGGCTGCAAGGTGAGAGTGGCTGCTCCCGAAAACCCAGCAAGAGACTAGGAAAGGTGGAATACATGAAGATGTATTAAGTGCAATGCCAGTTTGTACCATCTGAGGATGTGCCCTCCAAGTAACTGCACCTGGAGGTTGGGTGAACCATGAAAAGCTCTGTATTTACTTCTAACACAGGTGAATGAAACTAGTGAGTTGAGTTTGGGAAACCTCACCTTAGAGTTGGCTTTGTCCTTTCCAGGGGAATAAGTCTATAAACAGTCGGTTGAATCTGCTACTGCCAGGAGAATAAAACACAATAGTCAGGGCAATATATCTTAAGCAGTGAGGTTCAGCAGTGCACTGACTGCTGCAGGTGCTATCCTGCTTCATGCAATTTAAGAGACAGCTTTTCTTGTCCTTGGCTTCAGCAGCTGTCATGTAGATCAGGCTTCAGCCCAAATCTGTGTTTGTGGCACTCTTTGTGAATAAGAAAAATGTGGTTTACAACTCACTGTGAGAGATGAAAGAGAAATCAGATACAGTTAGAATGTTTTACAACTTTAGTAAGTTGTCTCTTGAAATGATTACAGAACTTGGGCAGCCAGGAAAAATGAAATGTACATTAATCAGTTGAAATAGCGGATATTTACTGTAAATGCTATTATGTACAATCAAACAGAATCTCTTTTATTCTTCTGAAAGGGTAAAGCTAATCCAGTTAGAGAACTGTCTAAGATTACAGTAATTAAAAGACCAACCGCACCTCCTTTCTAACCTCTGGAGGGATAGTTTGGCATTCAGGCAGGAAAACAAAGCAAATGGCTCATCCTTGTCTCAGATGGTATGGTTTGGGCAGGACTTGGGCAGGCTTGGGTCACTCCCTGGCATTGTTTTTCAATTTGTACTCTTCTCTCTCTGTAACAAGGAATGTGATTTTTTCCCTATTATCGTCTGGGGCTCTTCTATTGCAGACATGTTCCTCTTCCAGGACCTGTGCTTGATTTCTCAAGCTCTCTTCTTAGGGCACATTATACCTTTAGGTTTTTGTCTTGTGTGACATCTCTAGAGTTCCCCATGGCATGCACTCAAACCTATATGCTTCATACACATGATGGTGCTTTAGTGGCTGAAACCTTTCTGTTCTGCTTCTGCTTTGCCTGCCTGAGGTCCTGGAGTTGGAGCCTGAAAAGTGGTGCTCCTCATTTATTTAGCAGGACAACACCATAGGCATAGAGGCAATTTCTTTGATAATTTACATGATAGCACAGCAGTGAGAGCAGAAACCCTTTGTTATAAGAACTAATATTTACAGGTGCTACTACAGTGTTAAAAATGTTACTGTTGACAACTTTCAAAGGAAATAGATCCACTACAAATAGACAAAACATTCCACACATTTAGTTCTTCGTTCTCTTTAGTTCTTTCCCTCTTTGACCCTGTTTCAGTTCAGGGATTATACAAATATTCCATAGGTTTAGACATATTAAAACCTATTTAATAGGTTTTTTGGGAACTTACTTTGAAATCAGGGAAATATCAACAATATGACATTGCTGGCTTCAGAGGAAAAATGAAATGTCATGGAACTGAAATAAGTGCTACTTCTCTTTGGGAGGCAATGGCTGTATTTCCCCCTGCACGATTAGGTTTTATAAATCCCCTGCTGTGTACAGGTGTGTTCTCCTGTGCCCATCCACCAGCGAGGCTCCCCCCGGGCAGCCCAAGTAGCAGTTCAGGACAGCACTGGGATTTTTGGCACGTCTCTTACACTGCACTGACTCGGTGCTCACAGGATAATTATCTCTCAGCTCTGCTCTGTGGCCCTGAATACAAGATGTGCATCACTGCTCCTTTGAGAAATTGCCCAGGAACTCAGCAGTACAACTATGATTTCTACGATTTGCGGGGAAAAGGGCCCTTTGCCACCCAGGGTGATTCCTGCAGAGTTATCACCAACACCGCTTTCTTGTTTCTCTTTTCTGATGTGCTTTCAGTGAATTTTGGGCAGCTTAGAGCCTTGTGATAGGGAATGATAAGCAGCTCCATAGATTCGTGGATAGCAAAAGAGTCCTGGCACATATTTAATGGAAAACATCAGAACTTTTGAGGATGGGCTAATTTGCTTTATGCAGGCAAAGGGAAGGATCATAGAGGTGTTGTGTTTATAATTCATGTTTCATGTTAAGTTTAATTCTGCAGGAAACTGCTCATGGGCTCCATCATGAGAGCTGAAATAAAAGATAGAAAAAGCAGTGCCAGATATGGAAATCACAGATCTTCTTAGCTCCATATGCACTCTGTGGAATGAAATTTCTTTTTATCGCTCTTGTGTTAAAGAAGAAAAACATCAAATTAATTCTCATTCATGAATATTGCTCTGTCTTTCATTTTTTTAGTGCCTAGATCCTTCCTTTAACCTGTGCGTCTATTGCCTGTTTTTAATACCAATCCCACAAATTACATTTTCACATTCTTGATCTCTTTCAGCTCCCTGAGATCTTTACTGCTGAGCTTTAATGGGTCAGATCTAAGGGCTCAGAGTGCCACATACAGTGGATTCCCAAACTCAGTTCAGTTCTTGCATCACACTTACTACAGGGATCCCCCTTTTTCTCTCCTTTTGTTGTTGGGTTTGTGTTACTTTATTTTTTTTCCTTCTCTCTTTTTTTTATAAAAAAACCCTGGAACTCTAATTATTTCAAGCATAATTAAATACTTCAAAATTTTGAGAGTACTAAATGTTTTGCAAAACACTAAAATAGGCAGCTAATATGCATCCTCTCATCGTCAGAAGCAAATAGTGTTGGAAGGCTTTTGAAGAGGCCATAGATTGCTGCAAGGCAGCTGAGTGAAGAGGATTGGATTACTTATGCCACAATATTCACGTGGCACCGAGCCTAAATGGCTGTCAGAAGAGTTTCTCCTGTTGAATGATCAAGATAAAGCTGCTGCAGTCCTTCCAGTTCTGCAGCTGTGCCAGCTTTCATTACCTAAACCTGCACTAGCCCCTCGAACCCAGTTTGGCTCTCCTGAACTGCAGTCCTGAAATACCTCACCCCAAATAACAGCCTTCGGTGAATTGTTGCTTTTAAAGGCATTTGGAAGAAACACTGTTGGAATAGGGATCTTTGAGCAAGGGAATGCCAACACTTCTCTTAAAAGATTCTGATAATCAGAAAGCATAGAATTTGTTTGTTACAATTCCCATTTTCAGATTTATTTGCCTTCTTTCGGCTCAGAGAAGATGAACTCTATTTTCAGTGGTTTTTCTGTATAAAATATCTCTAATGCTCTTTCAAATTAAATATCATGTGTTTGTTGTCTTCTCACAGAGGCTGAGAAAACCAAGAGGTTTATTGGATTAATGGACCTCCACTGAAATCCATAGTCTTGTCCTTACCACTGAAAAATAAATTTGTGAAAATTCCTCAAAGTCTATCAGATTACAAGATACTCCCTGTATTTCATTTGCTCTTTTTTCAACTAGTTCAAGGAACTATTTCAGTTCCAATTATTTGCTTCCTTAGATTTAAAATTGAGGAAATGTAAATATTTTATTTCTGCAGTAAACTGTTCCTCGAGGAGGCGTGAGAGTACCACAGAATGAGTGAAAATGCAGATAAACTGGCTGTAATAACATCCCAAAAAACTGTTAAGGTTTTAAAAAGAAAGAACATTAAATTAATACAAAGTAGTAATTTCTTTCAAGTATTTTCTTCAGATACTATTGTTTAGAATTTCAATAGATTTTTTTCTTATTCTTGATCTGTTATTATTTTCTCTAGCTTCTTTTAGAATAATGTTGCCAGTATCTATTTCACTCATAAATCAAATTGTTGCAGAAAAGAAAGGGCATTTGCTACCTTGAAGTTCTGGTTTCTCAGCTGCTAAAATAGGCAAAAAATCATAAAGTGACAGACTTGCTGTAATTTTAGATACTTATTTCCTGGAAGAAAAAAAATCTTGAATTTTTAATTCAGAAGAAAATTAATTCCATCCCTTAGTATTCTTAGGAAATGACTCATGGAACGGTTTTCACTCACTGGCAAATCTTCCTTCGGGTGAGATGTAAGACTGGAAAGAGGAACTGCTCACACCCACATCATGTCAGTTGGACTCAGCTGACTCTAGTTTCCAAATTTACTTCTTTGTCTGCCTCTTGTTTCCATATAGGACAGAATTTAGGGATATATTGGAAGTCATATGTGTACATGGAAATGTATGTACAATTGGTGGGAGGCATCAGTAGTAGCTGTTTCTGTTCAGGATGATGGGAACAGGGAAAATCCACTAGATATAGAGGGAGCCTTTACAGGAAAGAGGTCTGAAATTACTCCTTTTCTTATATTACTATTTGCAATTAATTTTTGGTCAGGACAGTAGAGGAAACAAAATTTGCTTCAAAATTAGATGTTACCTCTTAAAGAAATGTGCTCTCTCCAAACCTTCTGCCCCAAGTTTGAAGGGCTTTTTCTGTGGTTCAAAATTTAAAAGGAAAAAATGTCACATGAAGAAGTTTTTGGTCTTGTTGTGCAGTAGAAAGTATTTGCTAATACAGTTATGCCAGGATATCTGTATCAACAAGGATTCTTATTTTAAGCACAGCATGTGTTGGCAAAGGAATGCTTTTATCAGTTCGTGGATAAAACTCATCAAGCAGAAATGACTCGTCCTTGCCAGCTGAAAAACTTCTCAGGTTTTTGTCTTACTCCAGTTCCAGTGAGGAGGGGCTGAAACATCTCTGATGTGGGCTGGACCCATATTTTCAGGGAGCCAGAGAAAGTGAGATATTGATAATTTAGACATCTCTAAAGTTTCTGCTATTCTGTTAAAAATAATTTCTAGAATCACAATTTTAAAGAAACACTGACACGAACAAGAGAAAATGTGTCAGTCTAAAGGGATTTAAGAAATGATTGATAGAGTCTATGGGTTAGTGTTACATTTTCTAATCTGGAGAGATCTTCGTAAAAAATGTGAGTTCTCCTGCCATTGTGGACTTTTTTAATGACTTGGTTTATGGCCTTTATTCAGGTTATTCATCTCTTTGCACCTTCCTAGACCACTGTGTCCATCTCTTACAATATGTTTGCATATGGTTTTAGAAATCAGGAGCCCGTAGGAAAATAGGTCCTACTGTCAAACCAGGAACAGTTGCCAATGTAAGTGATGTAAAATGGATAAGAACTTTTCTTACATAAAAGCCTTGTGCAGGAAACTAAAAACTTGCAGATGCAACAATCACCAGCAGTGACCTTTAGTTCAGCAACTGCAGGAGTCATAGTTCGCTATGTGCATGAACGTTGAATTAGCAAAATTAAGCAATTCTTAGCTTGGAAATGTCACTGAGAAATCTCTTCTGGAACAATGTGTCATTCACATGCTGCACGATAAAATCCTTAGTGGAAAAGCACCGCTTCCATTTGTCTCTGCATAAACTTGTAAGTGCAAAACATATTTAGTCCAGCCTGGAGTGTTTTCTGTGTCTGAAGGTAAGATTGTTCAAGGAGAAGTAGAACAAAAACTAAGTAAGAAAAGCTCTCAGCCATCTGTCACTGATCAGTCTTGGATATGCCAAGAGAATAAAACTGGCACAGCTCTTTTGCTTCTTGCCCCCCAAGAAACACGACTGCAGCACAGGGGGTAGCTTTGTTCAGCTGTGTAAGAAGCTCTTTGCTGTTGCTGATGGTTGAGAAACTACCAATGCCAGGTTCATATTCCGTCAGAAGTGCCTGCCTGGTGTGTCCTCAGGTCAGAGCCCGGATGGGTGTGCTGGGCTGAGCGGGGCTGGAGCTGCTGGGCAGAGATGAGACACTGAGGGAGGGGTTCAGGGGCGAGGAGATGCAAGTGATGGGAGGTACCAATGGCAGGGGCGTTCCTTTCCATGGAAGCCTTTGTGGGGTTATTTTCTCCTCAGCATTATTTGCATGCAGTGCATCCATGACTTTATTCTGTGTGGATTTATTATAAATACAGCCTGAGAATCAGCTGACACTGGATCTTTGCCGGTAGATTGAAAAAAGTGCTTAATGAACATATACTTTTTTTGGAGTATTGTCCTTTACCTTGATTTTCTGTTCTGTTTATTTTTTCTTCTTTCTCCAAAAATTAGATCTATTGAAAATGGGGTGCAGTGGTGGTTTCCTCCTTGTGAGAAAGAAGAGAGCGAGAACTCTCATATGAGAGTTCTGACAATGTTTTATGTTCCATAATTTTTTACTGTTCCATAATTTTTTACTGTTCCATATTTCATAGCCTTCTTTGCATTTTGTTAGCCTTTTCACTTTTTCTACATACAAAAATGATGTGAATTAAGAAAAAATGAGTTCTTTGCTTTTGAGATTTAGGAATAAGAAGGGGAGTTAGGCCAAAAAAGGAGAAGAGCTACCAGCAGAGTTGCTAGTTGAGGTTGTGAAAATGACAAATTAAAAGAACATGCAACACTTGTTCTGCTTGTGGTCGAAGGCAGGGACACAGGCGCAGCAGCTGGACTGGAGAGATCCTAGCAATGACATTTTGGCTATCCAGAAACAGCTGTGCTGCTCCTAAAGACGCTGTCTACTTCATCCTGCTTTCCTTCCAGTTGGAGCTGTGTAATCCTTAGCTCTCGTTCAACAGACAGGAGTTACAAGATGTTTTATCTCCAGCTAAAAACTGCCTGAGAAAAATCTGCCCTGAAACTGGTACTGAAAACATGTGAGTTTAATGCAAGATAGTAAAAAGGTTAATTGTGAATTTATTGAATTGGAGTGCTCCCTTGCCAAGGACAGGAAGAATTTACTCTTGGACTGTAGCAGTTTATTTGGGGTGGTACTCAATGATAATGAAGGAGGATGAAGTGCTTGCTAAAAGCTGCAGAAATGCTCCAAATGTCAAACTGAGCTTTGCTCGTGTCTTACCAGGAGTGTGGAGTCACACACTAGGATGGCTTGTCTCTTCAAAACTCTACTGATCAGATCAATTTGTACTTTACTTATCTATTGTTTTCCTAATTTTGTGGGACTATAATCTGAGTATAAAGCAGATGTCACCTGAATCACTCATCATGTTTGTTGTTTCAGTGCAGCAAAGCCATTTCTGTTGTTGGTTACTAAAGATAATAGTTGTTTGAGCGGATATATTTTATTAGGCTTCATGACAATTATCCTGACCAAATCTGCGTTTCAGCCCAAGTGGTGGGAATTACAAAACCTCGTTCTGATGTTTTTGATTGAGGGAGCCATCAAGTTTGGTAATTGTAGCTAATTATTGCTGCAGACTGGGTTGGAGTTTGTTTGGATTTGACATCAGAAGTGTTGGGCATTCACCTGGACGTAGCTAATGAGAAATGCTGTGATTATCAGGGTTTATCCAAACAGGTGCTCCTGACATGCCATAAAATCACAGTCTTGTATTCTTCTTTCCTCTGTATTTATGAGTTAAAATTAAACAAATGGATTGAACATTTGACCTCGCATGTAACGGAGCTTTATGTTTTAGGGAGGTCTTTTATTATGGCATTTCTCTGCAGCTGCAGATCTTCACAGTACCTGGCTCTCTGCTCACATCAGCCAAGGTATGAAAGGCTGACACAAGGAAGCACATGTTGTGCCACCAAGAGCCTGCCTTAAAAACATCTTGAGACGTTTGTTTACAAATGGTTGAAAAGAAACCAGTCAGCTAAGAAGCTTTACAATGTCTCATATTAGCCAGGTCTAATTTAATCTCAAGAGGTTTAACAGTGCCAAGTGCTGGTGCTGCACTGCTGTCAGGGCAACCCCCGGGATCAGTCCAGGCTGGGATGAGCAGCTGGAGCAGCCCTGGGAGAAGGACCTGGGGGGATGCTGGGGGAGAGGCTGGACATGGCCCAGCACAGAACCCCCCATGCCCTGGGCTGATCCCACAGCAGGGGCAGCAGGACAGGGGGGGATTCTGTCCCTCTGTCCCTCAGGTGAGACCCCACCTGCAGAGCTGCCTCCAGCCCTGGGGCCAGCACAGCAAGGACATGGAGCTGCTGGAGAGAGTCCAGAGGAGGCACCAGGATGGTCAGAGGGATGGAGCAGCTCTGCTGGGAGGAAAGGCTGGGAGAGCTGGGATTGTCCAGCCTGGAGAGGAGAAGCTTTGGGGTGACCTCATTGTGGCCCTGCAGTGCCTGAAGGGAACCTGCAAGGAAGATGGAGAGAGACAACTGACAAGGGGCTGGAGGGAAAGGACAAGGGGGAATGGCTTCACACTGACAGAGGGCAGGGATAGATAGGATATTGGGAAGGAATTGTTCCCTGTGAGGGTGGGCAGGCCCTGGCACAGTTTGGGCAGAGAAGCTGTGGCTGCCCCTGGATCCCTGGGAGTGTCCAAGGCCAGTTTGGAGGGGGCTTGGAGCAACCTGGGCTAGTGGAAGGTGTCCCTGCCCATGGGATGGGATGATCTTTAAGGTCCCTTCCAAATCATTCTGTGGTTCCATGAAAATGTGTTGATTTGTTGCAATTAAGAACTTAATTTTTTTTGCCTCCATGTTTGTGCCGAAGACAATACACATTCTGTGACTTTCAGAAAGAGTTGCAGTGTCTCAAAAGTGAAAAAAAATCATTACTAAATATTGATTTCATCAAAAGAATGTCTAATACGTTAGGGCACAAACAAGTAGCTTCCAGGAGAATTTATTCAATTGTCTTGCATTGATTTCAGCTGGACCTACATCGGGTCTATATTAAAGCAAATCAGCTTAATTTTCAGTAGTTTAGTCTAGAATTGTATATTTTAATAATACTCTGTGAATATGCTTCATATAGAAATACTTTTTGTATATATAGTTTTTTTTAGGGTTCTTTACATGGGATGAGTTAATTTTTTTTTACCAGAATTCAATCAGGGTCATCCTGCTTTTCCATTTTCAGTATCTTCAAGCAGTAGTTACATACTCACATATTAATTGAAAAGTAGTTAATTTCAGTAAAACGCTCAGCAAACACTTGTGTATGCCATTGGATTCCCCACCTCAGCAGACTGCTTGCACAAGGTCACAAGATGCATTTTTAACTGGTATTTTTGGTGAGCTGTTCAATGCATTTTGAGCTGTGTTGATGTGAGGTACAAGTCATGTGATAACCTTCAACTTCCTAAACGGAGGTGCAATTCTTTCAGGAATACTGGCAATGACAAGTTGAAAGTCTGCTGTGAATAGTTACAGAAAATGAGCTGTTTCAGCAAATGCATTTGATAAAGTGAATTCAGGGAAATATTTGCAGATATAGTATCTGATTTGATCAAAATGTTTTAATATGAAATGAATATATTGGTATACATTGGCAATATTTGCATAGCCTGTATGACTGCTTATGGGTGTATCAGACTATCTCCAAATTCATGTGAAAGAGGAATGAATTAGTTAGGGGTAAGTAGACAAATGCAGAAACAGCCTCCTGTTCTTTCAGAAGACTGGAGTTCAGTTCCCCTCAATACAACCAGTTGCTAGAGCTGTATCCAGATCCAGAGTTGAATCCAGCTTTTTTTTGTTCTACTTGAGAAATGTCATTGATTTGTGGACTGAAGAATTTAACACACCTTTTTCCCTCACACTGGGGTACTTGAAATATTTCCATTGTTTGTGTTACGCAGAGATAAAAGTGGACCTGTGTGTCTTGCCCTCCAACAAGAATTTGAATTTCATTATAAAAATTCCGTCTCAGTTCCCAGCTTTAATCCCTGTCCACTCTTGCCATTGAAGGCACCAGAAAGTTTGCAGCTGAGTCTTTCTGATGCACTTTGAATACATAAAACTTATTTTTAACCTTTTAGTTATTGTTACAAGCTGATGGCTTCGGCTCTTTAATTGCATTTTCTACTGACATCTGGATGAGTCATATACAGTCCCTTTTATACATTGTTTTGTTATTTTTCCTGTGCTGCTGATATATCTTTTGATTCACCTGGCTCACATATTCTTAAGCTTGGAATTCAGTTTCAAAGTTGGGCACTACTGCAATGACTTGTTTGGTTTTAGCTTCTAATTTTTATTTACTGCATAATATGAGCTTCTGACTAATATCTTTGCAGCAATTTCCATCAAGGACACAAGATTCTTTATACTGTGAAATGTGTCTTTCGTAGTCAAGACCTTTCATCATTGTCCAATTCAGCTTTTGAACACGAATCTTCCCATCCCTGAGATTTGTTATGTGGTGACTAAAAGTCAGTGTGTCTTTTGATTGTTTTCTCTGAAGTTATGGATACTTTCTCACAGTGATCTCTGCTTGCCTGGTTGTGATCATTGCTGATAACTGGATTCTGAAACTCAGATTTTACCTTCCCTTAATGTCTTGTGCATTTTATTATTGAAGAGTTTAGAATAAAAGGTAATTTTGGATGAAGGTGAAACATAAGTCGGTAACTCTCAGGAAATGTCAGCTTCATTTTAGCAAGATTATAAAACCTTTTTTTGCAAAGCTTTATGAGATGGAACGTGCTTGTTTCTGAAGGGCTGCATAGTCTGAAACATTTTGGCCAGTGACATCTCTAACCAAATTTGGATGTCATTTTGATTGAGAGTATGAAATTTGAATAAAAGTAACTTGACCTTGAAGTTTTATTCAAATTCATTTGTATGTCCACAAAATTTGTAAAGACAAAAGTTTGTCCTCTGACTCTTTTTAAATTTCAGAATGTTTGATGCTTTTCCAGCCTATAATTGAGATAACATAAGATGTGGGAGCAACTTTTATACATCTGGTTGGGAGCACAAGTAATGACATAACTCTACCTGAAACTGATGAACCCCTAAGGAAGGGCATTTCAAAGTGTGCTGCCTCTTTCTTTTAAACTTTCACATGGAGAGGTTTTGTTTATTTGTGCAAGACACTTGTTGAATTTCAATGTCTTTGACTTTTCCTCATAATTTCTATTAAAGTTCTTTATCCATCCCAGTCATTCATACATGAATTTCTTATAAATGTTTTCAGCAAAATAATCTTGTGTTCCTTCTGAGGCTTCACAATGTTATTCAAAAGCAGAGGTGTAACTTGTTTGACCACTTCTGGCTCATATGGGTTCATGTGTTAGATATTACTTAACAGAACATTTTAGGAAAGGCATCATTTCTGGTTAGGGTTTGCTTTTTAAAAACTCTGTCTGCTCTGTAGTTTGGGAGGGGAGGGATTGACAGAGAATGGCTCTTGCATCCTTATTTTCACTGCAAGATCTTCCATTTCAGCTGCTTAAATTACTCATTTTAAATACTGCGCTCTACAAATAATGGACAAGATTGTGGCTTATTTGACAGCCTGGAAGGGGAAAGAGCAGCAGAAGCTCCTTTGTTTGTGGGCTGTAATCACAGAATAACAGAATGGTTTGGGTTGGGACCTTAAAGCTCCTCCATTCCACCCCCTGCCATGGGCAGGGACACCTCCCACCAGCCCAGGTTGCTCCAAGCCCCGTCCAGCCTGGCCTTGGACACTCCCAGGGATCCAGGGGCAGCCACAGCTGCTCTGCCCAACCTGTGCCAGGCCTGCCCACCCTCACAGGGAGGAATTTCTTCCCAATATCCAATCTAAACCTGCCCTTCTTCAGTTAATGTTGGAGGAAACAAGCCCTGAAGACTAAGAGGCTTCACAAGGTCACCTCAGTGTCCCTGCAGCTGTGGCCCTGCACAGCTGGATCAGGCGTGTTCCCAGAGTGCTGCTGGGCAAGTTCAATGTTGTGCTGCCCTTTGTTCATGGCTTGAGACAAACCTCAGTACAGTTCTTGATATGCAAGGTATTTTTCTTAATAGCAAGATGCAAAGAGTGCCAGTAAGTGAGCTCTTGTGCCTTTGCTGACAGCTGATAGAGCAGTGTTAGCTGGAAAACAAGGCAAAGCCTTGGAAATGCCATTTTTCTGCTTTGCAAACACACATGTACTGCTTCTGAAACATGGTGAGAATCCAGTGACTTTAATCTCATGGTTCAAAATGCCAAAGGTTCTGTGTCCCTTAGAAGTTCTGGAAGTAACCTTCATTTCACTACTCAGCTGATCTCTTCTCTTTTTGTCCCTTTCTCAAATCTAAACACACATCAAATCTGTTTGATCTGCAACCCCAGATCAAGATCTTATTTGTGTGGAGGACAGCAGAAAATTCTGGGAAGTATTTCCCACAACCAGCTCAGTGAAGAAGCTGCTGTTGCTTTAAAAATATAATGTGAAAACTAAAATGAGAAAAGTTTGGACTTGGGCCAAAAAATTTAAAACCTTTATGGTGAATTAAACTGTTTGCAACTAAATACCATTTTTCTCTGAAACAACCCATTCCCTCATGCAACTAAATACTGCCATATGTTTAAATTCTTGCAGGCCTCCTAAGGCTGACCCAGAAGAAATGTCAACAAATGTTTGTGAGTCCTTGTGGCCTTGCAACATTTTCTTTAAAAAGTGAAGAATGGAACAGCAGGAGCTGTAACACTCCCACAGAACAGACATATGAAGGCATATGGCTAACATGGGAGCCTGCTGGCTCTTCAAAGATTCCTGGCTTCATTCTTAAGGCTCCCTTTTTTTTTCTTTTTTTTTTTTTTTTCTTTCTTCAAGACAGCTAAACTTGTCTTTCTGCTTCACAAGTTGCTCTGTTCTGCTCAGAGCTGAGTTTAGGAAGCCTGGGGTCCCACATGGCCCCCTCGTGCCATGGGAGAGGTGGCACATTGCTCCTAAAGGTGGATAAATCCAGGGACCGTGGGATGTGGTGGCCCCTGGAACTGCTCTGAACTGGGCATGTCCCTGGACCATCTTCAGACACCATTCACCCCCTCCACACAAGGGTTTGGATTGCAGCCTCCTCCCTACCTGCACGGCTTCTAGGAAAGTTTTCTTTGTACCATAAATCTAATGGTGGCTCTAATTTTAGACATTACAATAAATTGCATTTGCTGAAAGGACTCAAGCAGTTACACTTAAGTTTCATTGCAGATATGGGTTTATTACACTGAACTCTGAGGTTTCAGTTTGCTGGTATGGGGAAGGGTCTTCAAATGCATAGGATCAAAAGTTTTTTCAAAGTCAATGTGATTTAATAATGAAAACTTCAGATGTCTGGTAGAATTTATGCTCCAAAATACCTTTTATTCTTTGGATTATTTTAGTTCTTCCCTTTGAGTGTCCTTTCCTCCAAGTATTATTTTTAATTGACTCAGTTGCTCAGTGCTCATGTACGAGTGTGAGACCTCTTCCAGTGCCTGCTTTGCCCTGGTGCTTCCCCACTCCCATCTGCATTTACCACTTTGATGCAACTCCAGATCTTGCTCGGAAACTTGTGACTTTTGCTCACTTTTGTCTCAATCTGCTGCACAGTGCTTTAAACCATGAAATCTTGACCGCTTTAGTTACAGCACTGTGTATTTCTCAATACCACAAGGTATTTCTCCACAAAGTATTTTGGAAGATAATTTATGTAACTGCTCATAAAATTATACTGTCTTGAGGTGGGGAATTGTTGAGGTTTATTTTCTCAAATGTGGCTGGGGAAGTTCCTGTGTTCTGAAAAATAAAAGCATAAAACCAGCACTTAAATAAAATACAAAATATAAAAGGAAAAATCCAACATTTAGTGCAGTTTCTGTGGTTTATTCCTCATGCTCTTTTCTCTGGGCACTGTAGTTACAGTAACAAGAAAACAATAATGTGAAAACAATGAACATTTTGCATGAGATTGACAGAATGAATAATTAGATTTCTTTTTTTAAAAGGGAGTGGGGAAGCTTATTATTGCCATTTGAAATGTCTGAAATGAATTTTCTGAAGTGTTCAGCCATAAATCATTATGCAGAAAGCTGTCTGTTAGAAAGGGCTGCATTATAATTACCATTTTTCTGAAAAGGACTGGAGGATCAGCAAGGTGTTGAAGCCAAGTTGTCCACACTCTCAGGTAAACTCATTAGATGGCTCGTTTCCATAGAACTCAGGTTGGCACTTTCTGAAAGCAAAATAACAGGTTTGTTTAGGTCTGTCAAGTTGTCAAGTACACACAGGTCACATGAACTTGAAGATGACTCCAAAGACATGATATCTACTTACCCTGTACAAATGGAGAGCTCACAATTGAACATTAAATGTGCACACAGCCTTATTCTGGCTCAGTTCCACAGCATACATATGGAAGCAGGCTGTCTCCCTGAACTAATAACTATGTGGCTGCATCATTCCAGTTTCAGAGTGTCCAAAGGAGGCAACGAGGATGGGGAAGGGCCTGGAGGGGAAGTGTGTGAGGACATTGAGGGCACTTGGGGTGTCGAGCGGGAGAAGAGGAGACTGAGGGGAGACCGCATTGCAGGGACAATTCCCTGGGCAGGGGCAGAGGAGGGGCAGGCACTGATCTCTGCTCTGTGGGGACAGGGACAGCACCCAGGGAAGGGCTGGAGCTGTGTCGGGGCAGGGTCAGGTTGGATCTCAGCAAAAGGCTCTTCCCCCAGAGGGTGGTGGGCACTGACCAGGCTCCCCAGGGCAGTGGGCACAGCCCCAAGGCTGCCAGAGCTGCAGGAGGGTTTGGATGATGCTCTGGGGCACAGGGGGTGACTCTTGGGGACGGGCCTGGGCAGGGCCAGGAGTGGGACTGGATGGTCCTGGTGGGTCCCTTCCAGCTCAGCATGTTCTGGGATTCTGTGACTGTGAGTGTAAATTAAGTTACCTTCCAGTGCCATTTTCAGGTGCAGGTGTTAATTATTACCTCCAGTTCAGTCATGGAGCTGAGCAGCAGAGGGCATGTTGACAAAGCCCATTGTTGGCAGATGGAATCTCAGCCCACTGGAGCTACACAGCCATGTTTATCACGGTGCCAAATCTGAATTAGCAGCTCTGATCACAAGCTCCTGTGCCTCAGCTTGCAGTAGGACGTGGTGGGTTGGGCACAATGTGTTGTGCTAACCACATTTATTCAGCTTCAACTCAGCTTGGAAGTTGGGTGGAAAAAGTTCACATCTGCCACACTGTGGCTACTCCCAGAAAATCTGCCCAAGGCCACCCAGGAGGCTTCATTTATGGCCTGGAATATTCTTCCATCCCTGTCTAATTCAGTTGAAAAGAAAAAGTTACTGCTGTATTAAAATTATTGCACTTATATTTTTTACATAAGGTTTTGGCAAACAGACTTTTCTGTGCTTCTGTGGAGAGTCACAGTTCTGCACAATCAGCAGAGTGACTCCTTTCACGATTATAAAGTTATCTTTGATTTTTATTAGGCATTAGAATCATGGAATCACAGAATCATTAATGCTGGAAATCCCTCCCAGCCCAGGGAGCCCACCCTGTGCCCGATGCCCACCTTGTCCCCAGCCCAGAGCTCTGAGTGCCATGGCCAGTCCTGCCTTGGGCACCTCCAGGGCTGGGCACTCCAACCCTCCCTGGGCAGCCCCTGCCAAGGCCTGACCACCCTTTCCAGCAGCAAATTCCTCCTGCTGTCGCCTCTGGCCCTGCCCTGGCCCAGCCTGAGCCCGTTCCCTCTGCTCCTGTCCCTGTTCCCTGGGAGCAGAGCCCAAGCTCCCCCAGCTCCCCCCTCCTGGCAGGGACTTGCAGAGCCAGAAGGTCCCCCCTGAGCCTCCTTTTCTCCAGGCTGAGCCCCCCCAGCACCAAATTAGGTTATTTCCATAATCTTTCTTTATTTCTAGAAATGTTAATACTGGGCATTTCTGGTTGAGTCCCAAAAAACCTCACTGAAACAGAGTAGCTGCATTTCTGAAATGATTTTAAATAGAAGAGAGAGGTTCTCTGCTTTCAGCCACTGAGGGATTGTTTGTTTGTGGTGGGTTTTTTTCTTAACATTTTTATTTTCCTTATATTTTCATAAATAAATCCTTCCTGTTGGTTGAATGAGTGCTAAATGATTGCTAGTAGTACTCTGGAGGTCATTTATTGTTATTTAAAGACACTGCCTTTATATCACCTCGAACTATCTTTCCATGAGGCAAAACTCATCTATATCAGTAGGAATTCTTTCCTAATTATGCAGTTTCTCCAGAAGATGCAGAACACTTTGTTATTTTTTGGACACGTGTATTTCTACTTCTCAATCATTGTTTTGAAGAAACCTGATAATGCACTCGCTCATAGCTTATACTGAAAATTAAAGCCTTGGTGGTATTTGGGAGACATAATGAAGAGCAGACAAATGTGAAATATCAATATTGTCAACTATTCTGGTTAATTTTGGCTGTGAACTTAAGTGTTGCAAGTACTTCATAACCTGATGCACCTGAAGTGTGGATCTGTGTTTATGTTTCAACTCTCAAGAACACATAGGGAAGCATGCTACCAAAACCAAAATAACTACATGAAAAAGTAGAATATTATATTTTCTGGAGTGTAATATCCTGAAATGGTAGGTAGTAGAAAATCATGTCATCCTATCTATAAATATTGCTGCAATTCTGGAAAGCTGTATTAGTTGAGAGTAGAAAATTCACAGCAGGCATTGTGAGATGCTCCTCATCCTTCCTCATCTTTCAAGTTCTTCACTTACTCATTGATATTTAGTTGTGTCTCTAATTACTGCTTCTTCAGAACTACACACTGTTGAGGATTGTGTCAAAACACCAGTTGATCAGTGTTGTTTTGTCCTGAAAATTGAAATGTACCAGTTAAAGAGACTTTTTTTGGAACCATTAATGTTTAGCTAGTCTCTCTACATCTTTTAAGCTTTATTTTGTCCACACCTAAGGACTGTTTTAAGGACAAATGAATGTGTTTGACATTGCCTTGTCCTTGATTGAGAAGTCAACTGTGTCCTTTGAGGAAACACAAAAGGATATGAGGAAAAGACAATGACAGAATGCCTTTTGGCTTACCTAAAATGAATTTACAATCCATTTTCCCTTCCTTCCACCCTCCCTAGATCTAGACAAGCCATGACCTCTGGGAGTCTGGGAGGAGAATGGAATAGGAATAGGCAAAGAGATGTACTTGGTCCAGAAATAAAACTGAATTAAACTTTTCTTAAAAGCTTTCCTAATGTTTGAAGAGTCATTGCTGGTTTTGCAATAGGCTCCCCAGAATGAATCATGTATCTTCCTGGGATGACAGGGATATTCAGGGAGTTGAATGAGGCACACAGAAATTCAGGAACATCAAATCTCTGTGGTGACTTTGAACAACCCCTCTTTTCTTTATTTATTAATAAAAAGAAGAAGGTAGGAAAAAAAATGTCCCTGAGACCAAAGAGTTCTCTCTCTCTCTTGAGTCTCTTGGACAGATTCTGAGCTATTCTCCTTTATGGTGCCTCTGATGTCTCAGAATTGTTCTTTCTTGGGTGTCTCCAGTGGACTTGGAACCAGCAGGATGATTTTGTAGAACATTTATATAAAGATTTTTCAAAAGGTCAGTTGAATTTATTTTCTGTGCTGAGTGTCCCCTACAGCTTGACTAATGGGGGCATTCAGCTTGTACTTCAGTGGCTTTCAATTTTTAGGTTTTCTTTTCAGGTCGCAAGAAGAGATTGATAAAAGAGAGCAGAAGAAAGCCAGAGGAAAGAAACTGGTATTGGTGGCAGAGAAAGACAAAATAAATAGAGCTCCAAATGTTAGTGAAGACAGCCTGCTCTAGCTTTGCTCTGGAGAAAGGATCTGTCCACTTGTGGTTACAGACTATGTTGAGTTGGAAGGGACCCAAAGGGATCATTGAGTTTAGTGGACGAAAAACACCAGATAGCAGGAAAATGGCAAGGGGAGGGAAAGAAACCTATGAGGAAAATTTGCTGTAAAAATCCTTCAGTGATGACAAGCTCCCAGTCCATGGTGTCTGACATCTGCTGCTGCTGGGAGCTGAGCTCCAGCATGACTTAGAAGGCTCTGGAGCAATTCTGGGTGCCCCTTTCAGGGTAGTAGCTGATTTGGGATCCTTTGCATGCATAACATGTTTTTCAAAGAGAGAATGTATGTGAGCCTTTTACCGGTAGTGACTCAAGAACATATGTTTGAGATGATCTGCTAGACAACAAATATAAAAAGTCAAGTTTTGGAGTACAAATGAAGTACTTTTCCCATATGTAGGGAATTCAAATTATATATAGTGTGGCACACAGAAATATTTGTTTATGCATGAAAAAAGATGTATAATTTTTAATTCCTCTTAATATACATGCATGTGTATCTGAATAGGCATATATATACAAAAAGTATATAGCTACTTGCTGTGTATCCTCTTCTTCCAAATTTAGATTTTAAAAGAAACTCAGAGAAGCTGGAAGCATTGAAACAGAGATTTATAATATTTAAAATGACAGGACATGCCTGCCTCCAGGCCTCCCAATCCACTTGTATTCATAGTAC
This sequence comes from Campylorhamphus procurvoides, assembly GCA_013396655.1. NCBI lineage: Eukaryota > Metazoa > Chordata > Aves > Passeriformes > Dendrocolaptidae > Campylorhamphus > Campylorhamphus procurvoides. The sequence goes on along the minus strand of WBMV01000659.1, from coordinate 136,652 downwards.
CTGGATAGGACGGGACTGGAGCAGCATGAAGCTAATTAATACAGACTTTATCCTCAAGGGCCCACCATTTACCTCCAGGCCCTTGGGACCCAAAAGCAAGAAAGAGTTGATAAAGTCATATTGCATTGGGGGAGCAGAGGTCCTGGGTGCTCATGTAATTTGCAGGGGCTAATTTGTTCCTTGTAAGCCCACATGAACCTCTTCTGTGCTGATATTTAATTTGGCCTCGAATGGATGAGATTTGGGCTTTAGTCTGCAGTCTGTTAACATTCTGCAAGGCATTAAGATGTATTTTTGTCTCTCCTGAGAGCATACAGCTCTTGTGCCTTTAGTTTCGTTTCTGCCCTGATCTGTGGCTCTCAGGGCTGGCAGCTCAGTGCTCAGGAGGGTTGGCTGCTTTTCCATGGGCTGTGTTTGGCACCAGCTGCTCACTCCTCTCTGCTTGTGGCTCTGCAGCCTGCTGAATGGTGGTCACTCAGCAGTGTGGACAAGGCATGGGAAAACTAAGGGGGAATATTTTGGCAGAGTATAGTGTAGAATCAGAATAGTTCATAAGAAAGAGAAACAGGCTGTTTAAAACCTGTTTGAAAAGAATGTTGTTTGTGTGGAACCTTCTGTGTAGCTCTTAACAGTTTGTCCTTCTCTTATGTGTCCTGCCTTCCACAAGCTATGCCCCTGAGTGGCGAGGTCCTTTCCTTCTGGAGGAGGGTACAAGACTGTACAACTCTTTGATTCAAAATGTGTTTTCAAGCCTCGTTTTTTGTCAGGCTTCTTATGTGAATCATGGGCTGAAAAATCAGTTTCTCCAGGACTGAACTTAGTGCTGTCAGATGCAGATATTAACACTTTCCCACCTCAGAACCAGGAGGGGATAAAAATAATCCCAAGTGTTCAGGTATTATGGTGATGAAAGCCAGCAGGAGAGGAAATGGGTGCAGCTCCCTCACTACTGCCCTGCTCGAAGCCACCTTTAGCCTGCTGTAGGTGCTCCGGGTGCTCCAGAGCAAACACAGCACAGTGAAAACATCCCCCAGGCTCTGATGTGGTCACTCAGAGTTATTTACCCTGACCTGCTAAAAGTCCCTGTAATTGCATGTGTATTTATAAGGCAGATTATACAAGATTGCTTTTTTATTCTTTCTGATGCCATTCTTGCCCTTTGTCATGTTCTATTCCTTTGGAGTATCTTTCGTCATTGCATGATCATTGTCAAAGTGTCCACGTCCACACAGAGACCCTGGTTGTGCTGCTGATTTCAGCTATGGACATTAATGAAGTGACAGCCTTAATAACCTAAATTACTTTTGAATTTGGTGCTGCTTTTAGTTGTGGAGTTGGACCAGGTGACCTCCAGAGGTCCATTTCCACCTAAATTATTCTAGGCTGCTGTGTTGGTTGCTGCACGTGGGATTCACATTACTTGGCTTAGCTGCCTGTATAAGTGGAAAATGATTTTCCTGGAAGGTGATTTCCAGCATAAGCTTATTTGGATGCCAAGATAATAGCTTGCAGGAGCAATTTATATGCAGTCAAGGACACGGTACTCCTGGGCAAGGCACCCAGGTCTATGTTCTCTAGCAGGGCTGAATGTCTGTTTCGCACTAAGAGGCTTAAACTTCAGTGCAGATCCATTTTTTTTATACTTAAACAGAGACTACCCAATATATAAAAATATGGTGTGGTTGCATGCCATGTAGTAGGAACTAGAATAAAACTCTGAGAGCCGGCAGGAAGCAGATTTTGTGGAATCCGTATTCCTGAATTGCAAATTGCTGAAATGATCAGAATAACTTCATGCAAATTACATTTATACAGACGATACAGCTCCTCAGCAGAGAGGGGAGTTTGGGCAGGGCACTGCATAGAACAGGAAACATCAAAAAATGCCATATGGGAAGTCAGGTTTAACTTCGTGTTAAATCAGAACTTGTACCTACATCTTTAGAACAGTTAATTATTCACTGAGGAGGAAAGGTGAGAGAAAAAATGGTGCAGCTCTGCACCCAAACAATGGTGATCCTCAGCCGGCATGTGGGAACTCTGAACTCAGGCCTCTTTCCCCTGGTTTTTATACTGATTAGTACATTTTTCATAGGTGGAATGTTTTATAGTGTATCTATGCCTCGCTTTAAGAAATGGCTCCAAGGATAAGTGGTGCATGGCAGGGTCAGACTGCAAATTCATGGTACGACAATGGGAAGCTCACATATTCCTAAATATTGGGTTCTGCCTTCTGATTGTGAGCTTAAACCTGTGTTATTCATATTTTAAATGAGGGTAGGTGTTTTTGTTTTATTTTTTATTTTATCAGTACTCTTGTTATTTATTGTGTACATTCTGAATATTTGAGTACCTGTTTTAATATGCACACTATAAATGCCTGTATTTTTTGTAGGCTGGGAAAAAAAGCGATTCAGCCACTCAGTCCTTTTGCCTGGGCTGTGTAAAAACATTGTTTTCATATTGGATTTGAATGAGTTTAAACCTCTCCAGGTTTTAATTCAGCTGCACAGATGACTCTGGCGCTTTGAATATGGTCAGTACCATTTGCAGAAGCAATAATTTAGAATGGTGAAGTTTTTCCTTAATAATTGGGTATGGTGTCAGTTGCCTTTTCATCATCACTTCTCTAGTAGATTGTGATTAAATAACTGTTTATGTGGAAACTGGAGTCTGTGGAATTCTGACTATGCTGTTAGAAGTGTCACATATATGGGATGTTTTAGCAATTTGCATGATAGCTACCACGACTTTCAGTGGGCTTAAACAAAGTTGCAATGATCTGGCACAGTTTCGTTTCAGCCACTGATGCTTTTGTATATCTCTCGGTAACTGGGACCTAAACACACATAGTGGCAAATCCACAATCTGAATCCTTTTATGACTGGGAGTAATTTGTCTCTATTTCATTAAACTCTCAAATATGTTCCCAAGTTTATTTCTGTAATTGCTCTTCTGGAAATATTTCATTTCAGTACTACATTGAATAAAATTTTGGTCTAATCTGAGATCTTTGCAGATTTCTGATATTTTTCACCTCTTTTAGTGAGAAGAGTGTATCTGGGATTTTCTTATAGGGACAAATGTGTAAAGCAGTGTAATTCCCTGAAATCAGGAAAAGGGAAAATGAAAATAAATAGAGGTTCAGGGTTGTTTTTGGTTTTCTTGATATAAATCTCATATTTGGCATGCTCTGTAATTGTATTGTCCGCTTTGCCAAACAGCCCGCAAAGTTGTGAATATTTATTTAGTGCTGTTCCTAATAGTTTTTCTAATAGGGAATTATTTTGCTACAAAGAAAGACATTTGTAAATGAAGCAGATAAGCCCTTTGGCAGACAAGGAGTGTTTTGTTCAACACAGGAATTCTATTGTCCACTTCTTTAGTTGTCAAGTGCCTGGGGAGCCCAGGATTTATGATGATGTTACAATGGCCCTTTCAGAGGGGACTCTAAGAAGCTGTGAGATTTGGTTCCTCTGCTTTTCAGACTTTCAAATCTTTTTATCATGCGAGGACAATGCAGGATTCAGCTGCTGCTCAGGCCCCAGCACTGCCCATTTCACATCAAGCATTGTGAAATAATTACCATAGTGACAATGGGTTGGGGGCCTTTTCCTCTCTAACCAGAGGCATTTCCAAACTCTTCCAGTTGTCACTTTCCATAAACCAGCTCTGAAGCCACGGCTTCTTTTACCCCCCAAAAGATCTTGTTCGATTTAAAGCGCCACTGTGGCAAATCTATTTGGGGCATTGGAACTGTTTAATGGGGTTTTTTTTGAGTTTTCTTGTAATTATAATTGGGCTTTGAAACAACCTTCTGTAAATACAGAACTTGGGGGTTTTTTGGCTTTTCCTTCTTTTGTAAAGGTTATAGAGATGTTAGAAACACACTATTGAAGGCATATTTAGTTGCAGAAGAAATAAGAAAAAAACATAGAGTAAATAATAATAGGGATCTGATTAAGAAAATAGTAATAGTAAATAAATAGGCATACCTATACACCAATTAACCAGCTAAACTGTTCTGTCTGCTACAGTAAGGATGGAAATCAGTCAGCAGTCTTAAACCATGTTTCTCTGGAAAGTTGGTATCTGGGGGAGTTTCTCCTTGCTTGATCTTGATATGAACACTTATCTTCTTCAAATAATGCTTAGTGATACAAAAATATTGTTTTGTAGCCTCTGATATCTATTGAAATGCAGTATAACTGGAGAATGAAGCCAGTACTTGAGAATGAAATTCTTATTTATTATTTGGGGTTGGAAGGAGATGATATTTAAGGTCCCTTCCAACCCGACCATTCTGTGATTCCATGATGGACCTGGTCACTTCACTGGTGGCCAGGTGTTTGCACAGGGAAAAGCTTTGTATTGTAGCAGGCCAGGTTGAGGACTGGCAGTATCTTTTATCAACTACTTGTTGCTTTTAAAAACAAAAACAGAGCTCACAAAATTAGCCCATAAGAGGATAAGAGGATACATCCGTAAGATATATATAAAATATCCGTAAGAGGATATTTTAGAAATACTTATCCAAGCACCTTCAAATGTCTTGGGCATAAAGGAGTCTTGAGCTGCAAAGTCATCCCCAAAGATGTTGTTGTCTATAGTGGTAATGAACAAATTATCAAAATGAGAGAGTTTATTTAGTTTTAGTCTTTATTCATTCATCTGAATTCTGAATTAATTCAAAAGGGTTCTTTATGGGAAAACAAAAAAACCCAAACCAACCTGAGTGCAAAATGAGCCTATTTTAAAATGCCACAGGTACTTCACAGAAAAGTGTTGCATGTATGGAGTATTTTTATAAACCAAGGGCTTTTATATTAGTGACTCAGTCGCCACACAAATGATTGCTTCCTAGAGCTCACCTTAGCAAAACCCACTTTCTAGGACTGTGTTTTTTAGAGAATACAGTCCCAAATTTTTAAAGCATCAAATCAAGACATCTGCAGCCATGAGTGGCCACAATAGCTACGTGATTTTCTGTCTCTCTTTGGTGGAATAAAGGTGAAACACGTTTGTGCAATATTGAATATGTAGTGTTCAGTCAATACCTACTTCATTTCTCAACAGTTTTGCTGGGAACTTTGAAATACTGCACTGTTTTTTTGTAATTAAAACTTAATGGTTTTAAGGGGGGTGAAAAGTGGGTATAAAAGGGAGGATTGGTATTGATGAGAAAACAGTTAAACACTGAAGAAAATTACTGACTTGGATGTATCACCCAAGTTACAGAGGCTATTTTGCAATAATTTGTACTAGAAATTTTCAGTCAATAAATCTGACAGTACTGGGGAAACCATCCTGACTTCCTTGGCAAGAACGAGACTCAGTCCTAGAATTCATTTAGTGCCATTTCAGCATCTATCAAGGTCTCAAATGAGCATCGTAAATACAGTGTTCACACCAGAGCATAACAACAGATCACACGGAGTGTTTCCTTTGCATTCACTCGCATTAACTGTATTTTACTGATATTTTACTTGTGTGGGAATGTGTTGTCAGAAACACACGAGGTGATGAGAGACTGCTCTGTGAAACTGAGCATTCTTAACTTACTGATTAGAATTCAAGAAAAGACCTCATAAGGAATGATTCAGCAGGTTTCTTTTGGTTTCTGCGCCTTTTATACAGCCTGGCTCAAATTCCTGCCCCATTTATGAAAGAATTTTAACCACTGAAACAACTAGAGATAAATTTCTTACAGACAGAGGCACCTCTTGCTTGTTTTCTTGCTTCAAATGCTTTATCCTAGGTATTTTTTCCCTACTATAGTAGCATTTCTACTTCCTAAAATGGTTAATTGACTCCCTTTTCCATCATAATGCTAAAAACACTAATTTTCTAGTATGCCTTTAGAGCACAGAAATGTTCAGAGCACATTTTGTTGGTTAATGGTATCTGCAGCTGTTACTTTTTTCACTACAGTGTGTCTTGTATTGGATAACATTCCCAGAACAGAGTTTTTTCCATAGAACTTCTGGGGTTTTTTTCAAGAGATAACAAAAAAAAAAAAGTGAAAGAATTTTGATATGGCCTGAAGCATATTAGTTATGGGAACATTCTAGCAACAGTAAGTTTGTTAAATGTCCAAGGCCAGGTTGGATGGGGCTCGTGTAAGTTGTCCCTGCCCTTGGCAGGGGGTGGAACTCAAACAATTCTGTGATTCTATGATTCTAATGTAAAGGCTATTTATTAATTTTCTCCTTGAAGTTATAAGTAGTATTTAATGGCTTGTCTTTAGACTCTCTTTGGGCTCCTGTGATCGTTTATGGGGTGAACTTTTGTTTCCTTTCTCTATGGTACCACTATAGCATTGGATTTCAAATGGATTTTTTCCTTCTCTGCAGGCAGAGCTGAACTGGTGGATCTGTGGCAGCAGAGATCTGACATCTGCACCATCTCACAGGCCCAGCAAGTGGCATTTCAGATGTGTGGAATATGCCACGCCAATTGGCCACAAGTTTCCAGTGGGTAAAGGTAAGTGCTGAATCCAAACATAAGATCTTCTGAGGGAAGTCAGGTCTCCATAGCTGGTGTCGGCAACATTTGTGCGACAGAGGGAACATTTGTGCGACAGAGGGAACACTTCTCCAGGGACGGATCCCTCACTCTCAGACAGGGTTCTCAGTGGGTTTGTTAGAGGTCTCAGTGTCCCTCAAGAGAGCTGACGCTGTAGAACACTGACCGTCCTTGTGGGTCTGTAAAGCAGCTGGAGAAGGTGCAGGTTTTGGATCATATTTGTGTAATTTCTTATTTAAAGCATCAGATAACCTCTTGAAAACTTAGCACTGAAGAGCAGAAATCTAAGAATTTTTCTAATATTTATGTTTACAGCTTGAATTTATCAGTCAAAAAGATTCACACTTTTCTTATTCTGGTGAGAGATTAATTCCATGTTTGGTTTATTACTCTGATATTTTGTGCAATACCAGTGAGCTTAATATAACTGCTCAGACTTGGGTTAGGAAAAGAATGCCGTGGTGACTCTCATGCTTCAGAGAAGGTGGAAAGTGTGGAAATAGGGTAGTACAGAAAACTCAAGACCTAAAAATAGTTGTATGTGCTGCTCTGATACCTTTAATTTCTCAAATCCTCTCTGACTTTCAGTTGTGCTATTACTATGATTCCACAGAGGTGAGAATTGCTCACTTACATGGGTGTCCATGTGGTGGTTTTTTTTTTTTAAATTAACACAGAAATAGATTAAATGAAACAGATAAAAATATATAAACACTACCATTTTTACAGAATCAAAGGCATGGCCCCATCTGAATTGTCTGGGATAAAAAGTGCAAAGGCAGGATATTAAAAGTCTTTGTGTAACTGACTCACTCACAGGTTTTCCATTCAATGCACTCCAGTCCTGCTTGACAGATGCTTTTTTTTTCTGTGGAAATGTCCTTGAATGACAATAATATTATTTCTGGCAGCCAAATGGGCCATATACTAAAACATCCTTGTGAGTAGCTCCATAGGGTATGTGTTTATGGTATCCTCTAACCTGTTAAGGTAGGCTGCAGCAGTCAGAATGAATGTGACAGTGACACCAAGAGCAGCCAGGTTAGTTCAGCTCCTCTGCCTCTGAGGAAGAGCTCAGCATGTGAGATCCTTATCCTGTCTCAGCATAAAGGCCAGGTTTTGCAAACAGTGCTCAGCTCCTGGTCAGATACAGCTTTTCAACAGAAGAATTCTAATATAAAGACTTCTTGACTAGGTTTCAAATTTATTTATGGGTATCAGGAAGACATAGCAAAAATATCTGAAACTAGTTCTGCATTCAGTTTCTCTGGGTCTCTGCTCCATGCACAGTGACATGAATTTTCTCACTCCTGTTTCCATTTGCCTCCTTTGGCATTTTCTTATATCTCAGGTCATAGTCTAGTTCAGGCCTCTTTCTGCTCCCCTTCAGAGCTACACTTCCAAGCAGCCTTAATTTTTACAAGTTAAAGGATTGTGAGGGATAAGCTTAAAGGAAAACCATGAAGGCCCATCACTCTCACTAGTGTATGAGATAAGTGAGTTTAATAATCTGGGTCCCTAGTCCAGTGTATTTCATGCCTTATCTGTGAAACTGTTGTGTCTTTTTTCATAGACTTTTTTATATATCAGGGTTAAAGCAAATAATTCCTACAGAGTAACTGGATGTTCCATTTGCTTGGAGTGTGAAGTGTCTCCTTGCAAAAGAGGGGGAACAAGAGCTGCTTTTGTTAATTGTCATGTAAACCTATACATCTATATGCTTCCTAAATTCTTTTCCCCTCCTTTGAAGGATCTTTCTTGAATTACTTCCAGCTGTGCCTGTTCAGGAATGCAAATTTCCTGTTCCATTATCTAGATAATCAAACTGGTTGAGAAGGTAAAATATTCATGTTTAACTATTGTTAACGGGACAAAGAGCAGCAGGGCAAACAGCAAAGCCCTGCTGAGCTCTCTGCGAGCTACAACACAGGCTGGAAGTGGCCAGGAACTTCAGAAAGTGGGAATATCCTGACTAAATGTTTCCTTCCTATACTCCTTGAATTTTATATAGAGAAGTTCAAGAGACACTAGGAGTAGGCAACACCAGATACATTTGCCATCAATTATGATCTTCTGAAAAGTGTTCTATATGAACGAAGGGTCTGCAGAACCCTCCCAAAAAATAAAAATAAAAATAGTCTCATAGAATCACAAAATGGTTTGGATTGGGAGGGACATTAAAGCCCATCCAGTCCCACCTCCTGCCACAGGCAGGGACACCTCCCACCAGCCCAGGTTGCTCCAGGCCCGTCCAGCCTGGCCTTGGACACTGCCAGGGATGGATCCAGGGGCAGCCACAGCTTCTCTGGGCACCTGTGCCAGGGCCTGCCCACCCTCCCAGGGAAGGATTAACTCCATATATCTCACCCAAATTTCCCTCTGTCAGTGTCAATTTCCCCCTTGTCCTGTCACTGCAGTTCCTGATGCAGGATCCCCTTCCAGCTTCCTTGTAGCCCCTCCAGATACTGGCAGGCTGTGATGAGTTCACCATATAGGAAGAGAAACTGAGGCTCACTTATGAAGTGTAGGATAATGTATACTTTGCCTCTTTCCCATCTAACATCCTTCTTATTATTTATTTTTAATTCTTACACGGAAAGACTGTAGTGGGAAAACCATGGTATTCCTGACATACAGTGCAGATCTTGGAAGGAAATTCCTGTATAGTTTTGTTTCTGCACAAATGCCACATGGCAAGTAGGTGAATTTGCACTCACAGAACTACAGTACAGAGCAAACACCTTGTGTACCTGCAGGATTAGCTTATTACATGTACTGTAGGATGGATATTAGTAATCTCAATGAAATAGGCTCATATATGAGGACAAAAGCTTTGAGTTTAGTAAGGTGACACTCCAAGGTAAATTGAATCCTTAAGTGGTTCTTAAAGGAGGGCCTGACAGTGAACTGTTAAGAAGAGCAAGACACTCTCATTGTACACAAGTCTGTGTGATGAGATGAGGTCTGAATGTATTGCTTTTGCTCTTTTGCTGCTCTTCAAGACTTGCTTAAGCTAAAACACCTTTGGAAATATTGTTACAATACTTATAAGACAGATATCCTGATCAAAGAAGAACGATTATTTTGGTAAAATTGCAAAGACTTAAAGGACATCAAGTAGAGAAATATGTTCACAGTCCCATTTCTTGTAGTGTCAATTCTCCTACCATGGACATTTTAGATTTTCCTATTTGCTTTTTAATAGAAAATTATTTCTATGAAGTACAGTTGCCTTGAAAGAATCTTGACTTTGTTGAAATGTGTAGTTTGTTGTTGTAAGCATGTGAGTTGTACCTGAACTGAAATTCAGGTCTTGGTGGTAAAAAGTTTGTTCCAGCTCAAATGCTGAAACAACTGAGTCATCAAACACTCATCTCTGCATTTTCCCAGCTTTCTGGGAAATCCCAGCCCTGTTTGGGCTGTGTGTGCTCTGCTCTGGAGCACAAAAAGGTTGATGCATTGACTAAAAATGTCACCAAAACTTCAGTCACTCGCGAGGCAAAACAACCTCAAATACTTGTGAAATATGTGTTATGATAAAACTAATTTTAAAAAATAAATTCTATAATTACTTTAAAGGTGAGAAGTGTGAACCGAAGTCTTCCAGAAACAATTTTGATGGGAAATTAGTGAGACAACTTGCCAGCTTTAACTATAAATCCTCTCTACAGTTGCTGGCTTTGGGCTTTAATGGTGATGATGATGATAACAATAGCATGTTTAAAACATTCACCACAGGGTCTCCAAGAAAAAATACACATGGCTAGAGCTAGAAAGGACAAACACAAGAAATAACTAAATAGCGAGTCTTGCACGTTTATATTACGTATAAAAAGATTGTTCAGCCATTCAAGTTTCACGTGCAAAAAAATCTGTCTTGAATTCTATTCAGATGTTAGCTTACTGTCTTAAAAACGGACCTATTGTGTATGGCATTAAATAAATCAGAATTTAATGTATTTAATTCTTTTGAGGTATTTAATCAAGCCAGTTAGTTCATTCTTAGTCACAGCTGAAGAAAAAGTTCTTGAAAATAGCTTCAGTATCTTTCAGGAATATTTGGTGATATAACCACGCAACATATGCCATTTATGTGACCTTACTCATCTGTATAAACACTAATAAAGTCACACAAGTGGAGATTGGTAAAATCTAATGTAATGCAAAGGTTTTTTCCCCTCTATTCCTGACAACCTGCATTTGCAACCACTCAGTTACTTTATTTTAAAATGGCTTTTCAATAACATTCTACTGCTCTAGGGGAAAGCCTTTTGACAAAGGCATGACATAAACCATTTCTATTGCAGCTCCATCATAGTTCCCATAGCTAAACTAGACTGGACAGTTCATTAAAAAGAAAAATTAATAGTCCAAGATTGTAGAGAAACAATAACAGATTATGACTGGCCTGTGGCAGTCCACTGAATTCATGCAGTGGAATAAAAATCGTTCTGTTGTCTCATAAATGAAGGTTTGTTCCAAGGTTTTAAGTGAAGTCTCTACTTCTGCTCCTTTACAGGAGAAAAGCTGTACAGTTTCTTGTCTATAAAAGCAATACTTGTAATTCCTGCAGAAGACTAATATAGTGATAGAAAGCACATATTTGATAATTATTGGATGCATTAGAATAGAATAGAATAGAATAGAATAGAATAGAATAGAATAGAATAGAATAGAATAGAATAGAATAGAATAGAATAGAATAGAATAGAATAGAATAGAATAGAATAGCATGCACTAAACAACTACACGAAATCAAAAAACTCACTTGTCAGGGCTGGGCAGAGCTGTGGAAGGGCAAAGGGAGGATGGAGTCAGGACTAAATACTATGTTTTGTTGTCTAAGGTAGTAACTGCTCAGGACCAGGCTATCTTTGCTATACTTCAGTGTGCCAAAGTATTTCTGATTCAATGGCAGCTCTTTTAGGTCTGTTTCTGCTACCTGTGTGACACCATAGGTGATTTATCTCTTGCTTAAGGTTGTTCCTAAAGGTGTAACCAAGTGCTAATGGCCTCTTTCTTGATGTTACTGCTATTTTTCTGAACTTCCTCAGGGTTTCATGGTTCAAATTTGCTGTATAATTCTGGTATGTGTGGCAAGCACACAGACCTATACTTTAATGGTGAAATCTGAGTTTTATTTTTTCAATGCTATAAATTCCTGTCTCAGAAGATATTTCAAGGAATATGGGCTCTGGGGTGCATTAACTGTTTCTTTTGGCCAGTAGCCACAACCTTCTAATGAATTCAACAGGGTAAGAGCAGAGGCCAGGAAAGGGGAAGTCTGAACCAATAAAACATCTGGAATCAAATGCAGGCCTGGTCCTGCAGGGTATTCCCTGGTCCTGTTTATGCACACAATCTTCTTTCAGAAAGAGCAGCCTAAAATACTGAAAATTCATGGTTCAGGGGTCTGATCCCCTTGTACTTTTACAGGTTATACCTACCTCTACGAGAGAACTTGGGCATTTAGTCTCCAATTCTCCCTTCTGTCCCTCCAAAATAGCAGAGCAGCTTATGTAATCTCAAGAATCTGGTCACTCAGAGAGGCCTCCTGGCTATCTTGGCTTGGTTTCATGCTCTAAGCTGTATTTTGTGAACCGAGGCTGCACTGAAGCAAAAACAACCAACCAACCAAAAGACTCCCTTGACCTCCCGAGCTGTTTTCATCTCTCACTGTGGGCAACGTGTGAGGTGCAGCATGTTGGAGAGAAGATATTTCTCTTCATTTTTACAGGGAGTGTGCTTCCACAAACGTTTAGCCCTCACTAATGGGCTGTTCACTCCAAGTAGTGCAGACTTCATTGCTCTGTTCTTCTATGTACAGGTCCAAAGGTACCGCTTGTGTCTTCTCTCCCTCCCTGCCCCCGGTCAGAGAGAGCAGCCCCTCACAGGAGTGATGTGTTCAGGCTTTCAGTGAGTCACCATGACTCACTCCAAGGAAAGCTCAACAAAGACCTTGTTGTGCTGTCTCCCAGTAAATCCAGCGACCCACTGGTTGCTGTTGCTCTGCTCTTGCAGGATCAACAGAATAACACCATAGCTGAGTGTTCAAGAAAGGGAATGGTTGCTTTTCTCCTTGCAGATCTGTAGTGATTTGATTTGCTTTATAATTAACAAACATAGAGATCAATCAACTCTTTGAGTGGGAAAACTTCCCAGCAAAGAATAGAATGATAATAGTTTTTTTGATAATTGTCAAACTACTCTCCCAAGCAGAGGCTGGTGCTCTGTTGATCCACTCATTACCCAGGTTCCTTCTGCTCCCCACGTGCCATTTCCTCCTTTGAGCACACTCTGTTTCTTTTAACCAGAGCTCACACGTGGTTGGTGCATTGCCTTTTTTCCAGCTGAACTGCTTTGCCTGTGTTATATCCAGCTTTCAGACCAGGTTGCTTGAAGCCTCCATCAGTTTGTTGTGCTACAGCTTGTCAAGCTCATTAAGGCCAAAGGACTAGAAGTTAAAAGCTACGAAAGTACTTTTAACCTAAAGTGTGAACAGTCTAACCAAAGAATTATTAGTTCAACCACGTTCAGCTCTTATACAAGTTCTGTATATACAAGTTATAACAGTGATGCACACAGGCTCCCCTGTACCTGCCCCTTCTCTGGTGTCTCACTCACCATCACCTGCCTCTCGGGTAGATGCCTGGAGGTGGGGATGGGAATGGAGGGCCCTTGTGCTCCAGAGCAATAGAGGGACTGATCCTCCTTCCTCCACCCAGAGTCATTTTTATGTTTGCCAACATGCTCCACACCCTGCACTTTCTTCCTTGGTCTGTAGCTCCTCATTACATCCTGTTCTGCTGTAAAAGGTGTATTTTCTGTGCACCGAATATTGCCCTTTGCTCTCTGTGCTATCTCGGACTGGCTCTGTGCAGCTCCCAGGGTTGCATCTGTTCCAGTGGCTGACCCCTGGTGAGCAGTTGCCAGCCTGGGGCCTCCACTTCATCTTGCACCCAGACTTTCAGATCTCCTCATGTCATCCCATGCTGTCTCTGTTTTTCTTTGGGGGTCACAGATAGTTCGTTCTATAGGAAAACATTCATTGTTATTTTTATTTATTCATTCCAAACATGTACATAAACCAACAGCACACAGTCATCCTAAACTAAGCCAAAAGCCACCTGGTCCTTACATAACCTGTTACAGCCAAATAAATTAACCAAAACAAGTCCTGGTGATGCCTAAAAGTCCAAATGGGTCCTGCTGCTTGTGCTGGCAGCCTCACACACAGACCTTGGCAATGGGATCACCTTCTTATGGGTTTATAAGGCTCTGAAATTCTTCCAAGTTCATGTTAGCACATGGAAAATTTTTACACTATTTATTTAAACCCCATTATTAAAGAGGCATTTATTAAGCATTCTTATTAGTAATTTTATCCCTACATAATCATTTCTGTGATGTATTGTAGTTGGGTTTAGTTAAAGTTGTGTTTACAAACCTAATATAGGTGGCTGTGTGATCTCTTCATAATGATTCTTCCTGCTCATAATATATATTTGTCATTCCTTGGGTGCCATTCAAGCTCACTTACTGAAGCTTAAGCCAGAAGGGGTTCACAAAATTTGCACGAAGAGTTTAAAAAAAAAAAATCATGTTGAGTTTTTTTATAGCAATGTTTACCCTGTCAACCATTACATTGGAACAAGAAATATGTCTGTCTGTTCAGAAAGATGTTCCCTGTTCTTGGATGAATCCCCAGATCCAGTTTCTCCAGCTGGTGCCTGTCTGGTGCTTTATTCTCACTGACCACTGTATTTCCAGGAAGCTATTTTTCATTGTCCTTTTGCTCACTCTTCCAAATTTTGGAGTTGAAAACCTTGACATTGGGTCTTCAAAGTGGTGAGAAAATAGAAGGTTAGCTTTGTAGACATGAGCACTATATCACTATCCTTGGATGTGACATCGTAAAGGTTCCTTACAGAAATTCAGGTACTAGTCCATACAGGTTAGTCTTATGCAGCCTTTTCTTATTTATCGAAGAGATTTAAAAGAGAAGGAGAACAGGAGTATTCAGCACGATACACAAAGAAAAACAAACCAGCTGAGTGAAAATACTTTTAAATTAAAAACTCCATGTTGTCTGCAAGGTGAACAAAACTAGCAAGTGTCAGAACTTAAAGTCTATGAAGTTTGAGATACCAGAGTGCACCTGAGAACAAGGCAGAGGGTTAGCTCAGCCTGTTCTAATGGTTAAATCAGTGGGTGCTGCAGGTTGCTTATCAGGTATGTGGCAAATTTCCACACATAATAGGGGAATCCTTAGCAAAGTTTAAAAAAAACCCGTTGTCTGGGGGAAAAAAACTAAACAAAACTCATGGGACACTCAACACACTGCAACTAACAATTTTAACCTGACTTGGAAACAAGAGGAAAAGTACAGATGAAACAGAAAGTCATATGTTTGGAAATTACTTGGAACTGTGAAAGCCTCATTTCCCTCTGTCAGTGGTGATAAAATTCACAGAACAGAGATGGAAGACATTTGATCTGATGCATTGCCACAGACAGAGCCTTCTCAGCTCCAGTAACCCAGTCTCCAAAGCCTCATGCTCTTGAAAACACAGCGTATTTATGGAGAGTTCTATTTCATACAATACACTTTATCATTAGTCTTGGGCTTTCAGTCACCTTCATGTTTTCCACCCTCTACTTGCTTGTAACATGGTAATTTGGGCTTCTAGCTCTCCCTGGCTCTCTTGGGCTAAATACATAGTCTTTAAAAGCTTTTTATTGACACAACTTTCATTTTCTTTCTGTATGCCCTCCCAGCACTGTCAGCAGTCATTTTAGTTTGTTTCTTATTTCAGCTGTGAAGTTGACATTTCCGTTTTAAAAAACTAAAAAGGTCCAAAACTTCAAAGAATTCCATCCTTCTTCCAATAAGCGTAACAAGTACCAATGTATTTAGGAGGATTATGTTTGGTGACAGACTCTCTCATCTCTCTTTAACCTCATAGTTCCTGTTTCAGAAAAAAAACCCCGTAATTATTCCAAGAGCAATTTATTTAATTACTGTTATGGGAGACTTCAAAGGAAATTGGTTGGATTGAAATAGTGATATCACCCTGGCAACATTTGGAAAAGAACATTTTGGTAGAAAATATGCTGAATGCAAGGGCATATTTAATGTGGGGAAACAATGCTTAATCCTAATCTTTTGAATGGAGCTTTCAATCTTATATATATATATATATATATATATCTATCTTTATACATATATTTGTGTGTATATATATGTACATGTATGGTGGAAAGGTTATTATTGGGTCTTGAATCTATTTTTCTGCTATGAATATAAAAGCTTTCCCCTCTACTTGCCTCATTTTAAGGTCATTCAATCCAAAAACTTAACTCTTCTCAATCCAGGCATTCTTCCAAATGTTAGGTTGTTTTCCTTTTTCTTTTTCACAAACTCATTTTTAAGTGACACTTCAGTGGTCTGCATTAGGGAGAGAACTGTTACTGGTTTGGAAGTTAAAGCTTTACCTGGCTGGACAAACGTTCATTCACACTCAAGTACTTCTATAAGTGTCCTCTTGGTTAAAAAAGACATTGGGGATCTAAAACAAAGATGTATGTTTAGCGATCTGGGGTGCAGATAAACCTCATGAGACCTGATTATTGCACTCTTAAGGCCAAGGCTTGCCCTTGGCATCTAAGAAATGGTGGCAAGAGGTATTTATATCTAATGCACTTCCAAAATACATTGGGTTATAGTTGATTCATAACTTCAGCTATGATTAACACTAATCTAATTTTTAAAATGCCCATTTTTGGCCATTTTCCCATGACCAGCTGGCTGTGAAACAACAGTTTTCAAAACTTTTGTGCAGCAACAGCTATAGGTTCAAGGTATTTAAATTTGCCTCGTGTGGATGATAGTCTGACAACAAACATCATTGCAGCTGTAGCAGGGCACTGCCCTAAAACCGTTGTTGTTAATGGCTCTGTCAGAAGAATA
This sequence comes from Campylorhamphus procurvoides, assembly GCA_013396655.1. Taxonomy (NCBI): domain Eukaryota; kingdom Metazoa; phylum Chordata; class Aves; order Passeriformes; family Dendrocolaptidae; genus Campylorhamphus; species Campylorhamphus procurvoides. Next base: position 120,157 of record WBMV01000659.1, on the reverse strand, counting down.
GAAATGCAATGTTCTGTCTCAGTCAGCTGTAATTACAGGTCACAAACAAGCCATAGTCTCTGGGATGTGTTAGTGTTCATATTATCAGTTAGAAATATACAATGAACAGGTTTAACTCAAAGTGAGTTCTGCCCATGAAAAATATCCTGAATAATTTGTACTTTTAAAAAATGTATTATTTGAGTGAAAACCAAATTTTAATTGCAAGCTGACACAAGCCTGTCTGTTTTGTGCTATTTGTATGCTTAGGATCTAATTTAACTTTAACACCTCTTGCTCCATTTTGAGTTTTGTAACATAATGTTGGGAATTATGTCGTAGTCCTTATAGATTTGGAACACTGAAAAAGCAGATAATTCCCCTGATTTTGCTCAGGACTGGTTCAGGAAACTAAAAGAAAGGTTGTGGGAATGAAGGTGTTGTTTTCCTTGTGTCTGTGCATTTGTTTTATTAAGTTAAATGGAAATTTTCTATGGTGACTAATTACAACAAGACATCTCAGGAGATACTTATGCAATTATTTTGAATGATAACCTTGTGATTTAATGGTTTTCAAATTATAGTAATAGAAAACTGTGAGTTTGTTTTTTTGAGGTGAAGCCTCCCCTTAGGTATTTAAACAGTGATGGTCTCCTTTATTAGTGCTTTTGAGGCTGTATTAGGAATCTGTTTCAGTGTTCTGAGGTTGTTATTTCACGCTATTGAGCCAAAATAGGTCTCTTCACAGACAATCTCTGCCTAGGCAAAAATTAATTATTGATTCAGTTTTCCATTCAGAAATCTCAAAGTGGCTTTTATGCTCTTTATGGGAGAAATTTGCACTAAACTAGAACAGTTAAGCAAACTGAGAACTTCAGTTCATTTAAGTTCACTTAAGATCAAAAGGAGAACCTTCATGGACATGACTGAAGGATCTGGGCTCTTCCTTCTGCAGCTCCAAGAAATCTGAGAAAAGGAGAAGGCCCTTTGATTAGTAATTTAGTTCTTACCTTTCTATCCTTAGCAAATGTATTTGTAAAAGGGACTCATAGTAATTCACTAACTTGTCAAGTTTTATAAAGATAAATGTTCCAGAGAATGTAATTTGAGCATCTAAATGAGAGTCACGATGGTTGCAAGACTTAAACAAGCTGCTGTCAGGGTGGTTTCCATGTCCTTCCGCAGGGGAAGTCTTTTATCAGGAACTTTCCTACTTGAGGGAGATCAAATTGAAGGGGACCAGGAGACTGAGGGGTCTTGGAGAATTATATACAAAGTGGAAAAATGTTTTGTAGAGGAACACATTGGTCATATAAAGACAACACAGGATCCTTTAATGGTTTGACATTTCAGCAGCAGTCTTGAAGCTGCCTCTGAAAATGAAGATGTAAGTGCAATGGCACAGGCTGAATTTGGATTTCTGGTTGCATGGAGGCTGCCAGCCCCTCAGCAAGAGGTTAGAGATCCCAACACAAATGAATTGCTTGGTACAATTTGTTCTGGCTTACTTTGGTAGATGAATAGACCTGCCTGCAGTCCTTGGTTTTTGATAGCTTTTCACTCTTTAAACTTGACTTTCTGGCTCATTTCTGGCATGAACCAAAAAGACTGTCAGTCACAGCACAAGTGTTATTTAGACATTCATAAGTATAAATTCTTAGGGAAAAAAGTATTCAGGGTTGGCTTAGCGTGTAAATACAGCGTGAGTAGCTGGAAGTAAGTTGACTTTAGTTATCATTTATTTCCTCCTCAGGGTGTCATTTACAGCCACTTCCATAAAACTGTATTGAACTAGGATGGGCTGGGCTGGAGCTGTATTGGCCTTTGAGTATACAGGAAATTATGAGAATTTCAGTTTGTCGGAGATGCACAAAAGCACAATTACTATTTAAAATAAACTCTACCGAGAGCTTAGTCATTACTTGAAATGACTCTATCAATCACCGTGTTCTTTAATAAGACTACCTTTCTTATGCTGGTTGTTTTCCGGCAGAGCTTATGCTTAAAACCAGTCAGTCTCTGTCACATTTATCTTAAGTGGATCTCCCCAGGGCAGCAAGTCAATGTAAAACACTGTTTACAGCCGTTTTTCATTTCCCAAGCGTCTTAATATCACTCTCTCAGGCTTATTTCTGTGTCATTCACTTCATAATGTACTAAGTTGTCTTTCTGCTCCCTCCTGCTTTGTGTGAGGTGCACCAGTGGTGATCTCACCCTTCTCCAAAATTAAATCAAAGCTTGGTGAAGGTGTTTTCCTTCCATGATGAATTCAGAAGTGGATACTGACAGATATATCACATCATAGTATTCAGGAGGTTATTTTTCTTCCTCTTCCCTGCACAATGACTTCTGTTTTCAAAGAGCCATCATTTCATGAGTTTGTCTGTGGTTTCGTAATGCTGAGTCCCAAAGCTGCTACAGGAAAATGTGGCTACATTTCAGAAACTGTTCTTAGGAGCAGTTGGGGATTAGGGGCTTTAAGCACCTCAGTAATCCAATACAGTGCTATAAAACATAATTTAAAATTGCAAAGGATTAAGATTTCCTTGCATATGATTCTACAGAACGCAGAATAGGATTCTACAGAACTTACTTAGCATTTTTAAAGCAACTTCCATTGTAAAGATGAAAATCACCAGTTCTATAAAAATTTTATTTCTGTATTTAGTGCATACAAATCTTGCCATGACCTAGAATCCCTCTGTAACAGGATACCTCTGGAGTCTTGGCTGTTTGCACGCCATACATAAAGTTATATATATACTTTGCTCTGTAGAACTGCAACCTCAGTTTCTGATCCTTTCCATTTCCTTGTGCTCCTGTGCAGAACAGCAGAACAGGAACTGGGGGAGTGAAGGTTCTCCTTACTCAGTGGAATAACTAAGAGAATTTTTTTCCTAAGTATCTTTAAAAATGAATAATATCTTTTCCTGGACTAAATACTTTTGTCTCATAAGACTAATTATGTTTAGTGAGTGACACAGAAGACTTCTTAGCCATTTGCATTCAGATGAGGGTTATTTGCTGTTCGCTCCAGTGAGACCTGAAATGTGCTTCAGCAAGAAGAGGCACTCTGTGGTGCAGAAGGGCTCACAGGGAGTTAGTTGCTGGTGGTCTGTTTTGGAATCACACATTGGGAAAAATGAGATTTACCAGTTACATATACAGAAGGAAAATCTTTTCCTGTATCAGAGATCAGAGCTTGTGTCATTTAAACAAAACATTTTACCTGGGGCTAATACACATTAGCCTTTAAGTGTAGAACTACAGGATGGTTTGGGCTGGAAGGGCCCTCATCCAGTGCCACCCCCTGCCATGGGCAGGGACACCTTCCACCAGCCCAGGTTGCTCCAGGCCCCGTCCAACCTGGCTTTGGACATTTCCAAGGATCCAGGGGCAGCCACAGCTTATCTGGGCACCCTGTGCCAGGGCCTGCCCACCCTCCCAGGGAAGGATTAGTTCCCAATATCCAATCTAAACTCACTCTCTGTCAGTTGTCCTGTCACTCCATGCTTTTGGTGCTTGATTCCCAGTAGATAAACATACATGACCAATCTCCTGAGGTTAGCCCTCATCATAAAGTCAATTTGATGGGTATGGAGTCCTTCAGTTTTTAATTTTACTATTCTACATGTGATGAGTAAGGGCCATGGTCCTTGGCACTTAAAATGGGAACTCAGCTGGTGTATGAATAGAACTCCATGTCTCTGTGCTGGTCTGGGTGAAGGGGTTCACGTGAAGGAGCAAAAATCCATCTCCTAACAGGATGATTTCCTGACAGGAAAGATGTGTAAAGCCCCTAGCTGCTGGAGTGCAGATGAAAGCCAAAAACGCTGACATTGCCTCATCCTCCAGTTCAGCTCATTCCATTTAAAGTAGACCTGACAAATGATGACACACCAGTGTTACACCTCTGCTAATTTGGCATGTCATGGGAGCAGCTCTATCCAGGACAAATCAGCCTTACTCTAGTTCCAGTGGAAAATGAGATAATACTAATTTGAGTCTTGAGAGTACCTAGAATCCCAACGTTTGGCTTTTCTCAGGACTAAGAGCTGGCTTTGCTATGTGTGCCATGCAAACTTGATACATTGCATATCATACCATGTAAATAAAAAGAGAAGCCTTATTTCCACAAGTGAAGTCTAAGCTAAAACCTATTCAAAGATTTGTCTGATAATGTAGAACAGTTTAAAATTAAAAAGTAACTGCGATAAAGTTAAATGTGCAAGGTACTGATTCCTGGTGTTTTATCTTGTTTCATAAACAAAAGGAAACAGGCTACTTGTTTGTGTTATTCTCTTGAAGTGAGTCGAGAGAGAATGATGTTTTGTTAAACATGAAAAAATCAAAATCAAACGTTACCAAGATGTGTGAAACTCACTGGTCAGGGATGAATAGCTGTCTGCAATGAGAACTGATAGCATTCAGAAATATTTTCATATAATTTTACATAAAATTTCTGAAAATAGGTAGGCACCAGGTGTTTGTATACAATCTACAAGAGGATAAAAATACAATGCCAGGCTAAACTCCTCACACATTCATCAATGCACGAGGAATGAAATACTTGTGCACAGAACTGTTCCATATCTCTCAATTCATGTGTTTTATTAAAAACTCCCAAAGCAGTTAAATGTGTGGTATGCCCTAAAGATTGACAAGGGTTTGGGGGGACTGGACTGATTATTTGATCTGGAAATCTGTTTCCTGCCTTCTTTCCATGGAAACTGCTCTTTTTTCATGACCCTGATTGCAGTATCCGAGGAAGAGGATGCTGCTTTGTCAGCACTGTAGTTAAAGCCAGGAGAGCCCTGCCCTCCAGCAGGGACTGCCCAGGCCCTGGGGAGTTCTGCAGTGCCTGATTCCATGGAGGAAGGAGGTCCCTGCCGGGCTGGGACATCACCTGGCTGTATCACCTGCCAGCTGTGCCCCAAGTTCCAGCCCTATGCCCAAAACTCAGGCACTCGCAGCTCCAGAACTAATATGATCCAATATTTATTCTGTCATTAAAAAACTATTCATTTCCTCGTCTGATGAAAAAATTACTGTAAAATAAATCATTCATCTTCTCAGCTGATTCTAATTACAGCTAAAATCTCATTTGGACTGGGAGTTTGCTATATTTACTTGTTACTTCTGCAAAACATTTCAGAACATAATCAGCTATTATTATGTTGCTACACTGTGGTCTTGGCAGCTTTCTGACAAGTGCGTTCCTGAGAACAATTGCTATTTTAATGTATCATCCAGAAGTTATGGCCTAGACAAATCAGAAAAATTGTTTAGTCTATTATAATTTGGCATCTGGTCATTTAATAGCATGCAGGAAATCATCAGGAATGTTTGGGATTATTTTTGCTATAAATATAATGAAAGGAATTTAAAATTGGCCAGACTTCACTTCCACCACCGGTCTTGTCATTACAATAATCTTTGCTGGCTCTTTATTTCTTGCTATTAGTCATCTCTGAGCAGTCATTCCGATCAGTGTGTGAAGTGGTGTAGAGCAGACTGACTTTGGAGAGTTGCTGGTTAGAGTATGTTTTCCATGTGAACTTGGATATATTCTTTTTCAGGTTTATGATAGGCATGTTCTTAATTGAATTCTTAAATGAATAGTATATTTCCAGTAGGAATATCTATGGATATTATTTTCTAAAAGACTTTTCTTTTGTTAAAATTGAAACTCGTGAGCTTTGCATGTCCAGAACCAAGTAACAAGTATGCAGCATAGACATGCTATCTGTGTAGCTAAAGATGCCTAGACAGCAGGTTCTCACAAGTATTTAGGGACAAAGTTTATTTCCATGCAAACATTTCTGTATGCATCCCATGCTGTCTGTTGTTTTTCAGAGTGTGGACTAGAATTTTTTGTCATTTCTCAGTCCTACATAGCTCAGCTGATCAACTTACATGGGCAGCAGTTGGGAATTTCATTGCCTTCATGTGCATTCCTGGTGTGATTTGATCTTTGTGGTGGCTGATTAACTCATTTTCTTCCTTTATCCTCAATGTGAGAAATGCACACAGTTACCAATGAAATTCAGAAGGGGAAAAAGTCATCGAAGCAAAACTAAACGTTTTATTCAACAAATTCAGCTGAATTGGTGTGTCCCCTCTGGCCTAGGACACAGACCCAGACCAGTAAGAACCAGAGGTTTTTATACCTTATCCTGGCTGGGGGGTCCCTGCTTCCGTTCCCATTGGCCAGTACTAGGAAGCTCCCAGCCTGCCTGATCTGCGTGCCTGCCCGAGACCCCCACACCCCAAAAAGGTTCGAAAAACAGGTTCAAACCACCACAAGTCCCAATTGCCAGAAACTCAACTACCCCCTTCTTCCCTCCTCTCCTATTTCCCCATGCAACTGGCTTCAGCAAAACCCAAGCTCTATTTCTAACACTCAATAAAGCTATTATTCAATACCAAAACTGCCAACAGTTGTTTGTATGCAATAAAATATTTTAATGGAATTCTTCCTTTTAAGAACAAGTCCATCTTAGTGCAAGGATAGTGCAAGGAGTCTCCAGCTCCTCCCGAGGGGCAGCTCCACTCTCTTCTCCCTGTGCCCAGGGAATGGCTGGAGCTGTGTCAGGGCAGGGTCAGGTCGGATCTCAGCAGAAGGTTCTTCCCCCAGAGGGTGGTGGGCACTGACCAGGCTCCCCAGGGCCGTGGGCACAGCCCCAAGGCTGCCAGAGCTGCAGTAGGGTTTGGATGATCCTCTGGGGCACGGGGTGGGATTGTTGGAGTGTCTGTGCAGGGCCAGGAGTTGGACTTGGTGTTCCTTGTGGGTCCCTTCCAACTCATGGATTCTATGATACTGCTAAAGCTGCATCCACTATGCTTAAGGAAGCAGGTTTTTTACAGAGTTCTTAGGAAAACTTGGAATTTCAAAATTGCATGTTGTGCAACTCTAAACAATAGTGGATGTTTGCTGTGGATTAACTCCAGCCAGCAGCTAAGCATCACGCAGGCACTTGCCCACTCCCCCACTCCTCCCCTGGGGTGGGGGAGAGATTTGGAAGAGTAAAAGTGCAGAAACTCATGGTCTGAGATAAAGACACGTTGTAGGGACAGAAAAGAAATAAAAGAGTAACAACAAGAGCATGAAAAGAATTAGAATATGCAAAACAGTTGGTGCACAATGCAAACTCTCACCAGTTGCAGAGTCATGCCCAGCCAGTTCCGGAGCAGTGGCCCCCAGCCAACTCCCCCCGTTTGTGTGCTGAGCCTGCTCTTGTGATTGTTTGGAAGATCTTTTTGGTCACTTTGGGTCAGTTGTCCCAGCTGTGTCCACTCCCAGCTTCCTGTGCCTTCCCTCCAGCATCCTGGAGGGAGGACACGAGAAGCTGAAAAGTTCTTGACTCAGTATAAACATTATTCAGCAACAACTAAAATGCCAAACACAGCACTGGACCAGCTACCAGAAGGAAACTTAACTCAATCCCAGTTAAAACCAGGGCAGTGTTGCAGTTGGATCAACTGCCCACTGAGATTTGCTTTGCTGTAGTTGAGGAATATAATTTATGGGCAGAAATAACAATAATTTTGAGCATATACTAAATATTGTGATTTTTAAAAATAAAATGCTAGAAACTTTGACAGCAAATGAGTTTGACAGGTGACTGTGTGTGCAGTGCCTGATTACAGGTGCTGCACACAGAATTTTGGGAGGCTCACTCAAGCAGCCGAGGCAGGTGAGCCATTGCCATCCGCACATCTCTACTCTGTGCTTGTAGGATTATGAGGTATTTTTCCAGAAAAGAAAATTAATCACTTTATAAATTTTTGCTCTCACCTAACAGCATCTTGTGCACCTTGCCTTTCAGAATAGAAGTAATTTATAGTAAGCCAAGCTCTAGATGTTTTGAATGTCAGCAACCTCATAGACTTCAGTGGGACCCTTTGATTTATTCTTTTACCTTTCCTCCTGCAGGGGTTCCATGACCTGAGTGAGCAGAGCAGAAGGGGAGAAGGTGAGAGGGGCACAAGGGGGCCAGGGAGCCCTTGTTGCCTGCAGCTCCAGGTTGAATTGCAGCCTGTCTACCTGTAGGTCACTTGCTAAAGAACCAGCTTGGTATTGCTGCCAGAATGGAGTCCTTTCACATTGTAACTCAAACCAGAGGCCATTACTATAAACAGGGTTCGGGTATCTTTTTAGCCCAAGTAGGACATGCCCCGTCCATGTGTGCTGGGAGCCAGAACCCCCCTGTGCTGGGCTGATCCCACAGCAGGGGCAGCAGGACAGGGGGGGATTCTGCCCCTCTGCCCCTCAGGTGAGACCCCACCTGCAGAGCTGCCTCCAGCCCTGGGGCCAGCACAGCAAAGACAGGGAGCTGCTGCAGAGAGTCCAGAGGAGGCACCAGGATGGTCAGAGGGATGGAGCAGCTCTGCTGGGAGGAAAGGCTGGGAGAGCTGGGATTGTCCAGCCTGGAGAAGAGGAGCTTTGGGGTGACCTCATTGTGGCCTTGCAGTGCCTGAAGGGAACCTGCAAGGAAGATGGAGAGAGACAATTGACAAGGGGCTGGAGGGACAGGACAAGGGGGAATGGCTTCACACTGACAGAGGGCAGGGTTGGATGTGATATTGGGAAGAAATTCCTCCCTGTGAGGGTGGGCAGGCCTCAAAGCTGTGGCTACCCCTGGATCCCTGGGAGTGTCCAAGGCCAGGTTGGACAGGGCTTGGAGCAGCCTGGGCAGGTGGAAGGTGTCCCTGCCCATGGCAGGGGGTGGAATGGGATGAGCTTTAAGGTCTTTTCCTACCCAAAGCAGCCTGGGATTCTGTGAAGTAGTGGATGAGAGATAATGGTTTTCTTTAGCTTGAAGATGTTTCCTTTATCTCTGTACACATACCTGCAGAGGACTGAACAAAGATAGGAAACAGTTTTTGCTTTAAATCCTGATTAGTAAATTAGACATGGATCTGTGATTACCATTTTGTTTCCAGAACTTCAGACTTAAACAGCTGATAATAAGCAGCATATGTATCAGTTTGGCTCTTCTATGATTGTTAAGCAGCTTTATAAAGTGTTTACTGGTTTACATAACAGTATTGAGAAGTTTGGGAGTAGTGGGGGTATTTGTTTACTTATTTTCATAGTTGAGATGATTATGTGATGTTAATGATGAATGATTATCAGTGAGTTTAATTTTCAAATGAATCCAAAGTCAATTAACATAAGCAGTTTATTTATAGGGTTTTTTTCACATCAGGTTTAAAAATGCTCAGCTGTCCAGGAATATCTTCCTATTCCAGTTCTGCTTGGAGCATGTAGGCTCCATTTAACATTCCAGGAGCCTGAGCCCCTCTTGGTGCTGCACATGTGTGATCCCTGTAGTACAGATCCCTGGAGCAGTGTCCCTCTCCAGGATAAT
>WBMV01000659.1:58879-110263 GCA_013396655.1 Campylorhamphus procurvoides | reverse complement strand
CAGAGGAGGCACCAGGATGGTCAGAGGGATGGAGCAGCTCTGCTGGGAGGAAAGGCTGGGAGAGCTGGGATTGTCCAGCCTGGAGAAGAGGAGCTTTGGGGTGACCTCATTGTGGCCTTGCAGTGCCTGAAGGGAACCTGCAAGGAAGATGGAGAGAGACAATTGACAAGGGGCTGGAGGGACAGGACAAGGGGGAATGGCTTCACACTGACAGAGGGCAGGGTTGGATGTGATATTGGGAAGAAATTCCTCCCTGTGAGGGTGGGCAGGCCTCAAAGCTGTGGCTACCCCTGGATCCCTGGGAGTGTCCAAGGCCAGGTTGGACAGGGCTTGGAGCAGCCTGGGCAGGTGGAAGGTGTCCCTGCCCATGGCAGGGGGTGGAATGGGATGAGCTTTAAGGTCTTTTCCTACCCAAAGCAGCCTGGGATTCTGTGAAGTAGTGGATGAGAGATAATGGTTTTCTTTAGCTTGAAGATGTTTCCTTTATCTCTGTACACATACCTGCAGAGGACTGAACAAAGATAGGAAACAGTTTTTGCTTTAAATCCTGATTAGTAAATTAGACATGGATCTGTGATTACCATTTTGTTTCCAGAACTTCAGACTTAAACAGCTGATAATAAGCAGCATATGTATCAGTTTGGCTCTTCTATGATTGTTAAGCAGCTTTATAAAGTGTTTACTGGTTTACATAACAGTATTGAGAAGTTTGGGAGTAGTGGGGGTATTTGTTTACTTATTTTCATAGTTGAGATGATTATGTGATGTTAATGATGAATGATTATCAGTGAGTTTAATTTTCAAATGAATCCAAAGTCAATTAACATAAGCAGTTTATTTATAGGGTTTTTTTCACATCAGGTTTAAAAATGCTCAGCTGTCCAGGAATATCTTCCTATTCCAGTTCTGCTTGGAGCATGTAGGCTCCATTTAACATTCCAGGAGCCTGAGCCCCTCTTGGTGCTGCACATGTGTGATCCCTGTAGTACAGATCCCTGGAGCAGTGTCCCTCTCCAGGATAATTACCTGTCCTGGGCATGGCACTGGGGACTGTTCGACTCCAAGGGCATTCCAGGGCAAACTGTGCCTGGAACAGCAGCACCACTGATTAGCCGAGGGCACTTGTGAAGGGAACTGAACTGGCCTAAAGGTGTAGGATTTTGTTACAGCAATACATTTCTGTGGGCAAAGCAGCCAAAAGAGGCAACCTCAGAGCCTGCTTATTGGGGATACATTTCCACCTGCCACAAGGATGTAAATTGAGAGCGTTTGCTGCACAGGACACAATAACTCGTTTGACACCATGGGATGAGCAGAGAATTTGGTGGGTTGTATTTAGAAAGTCATACTATGTCTAATAAAGTGAAATGCTAAGGAAGCTTGGTAAGTAAATGCTGCATACTTGGGGCTTTGGTTTGATTTTTTTCTGTGCAAATCTGAGTGGAAGAAGTGTCCTTTCCTTTCAGAATTAACCATTATCATTGAAAGCCACCATAATAACTAGTGTTGAAAGATTTTCATCTTTAAACCACCTTCAAAATAGGTGAAATCTCAGGTTTTCAGGCTCTTTAGGTCTTAAATTATTTTAACCCCTCAACAAAATGGACACACAAAATAAAAACCATATTTCACGCACATATATTGTGTGAAAATAAAAGCATTTTCCTGGGCAAAATAATAGAGATTGTTTTCTTTTTTGTGTCTTCCATGCTGATGTGAGTAATCTGTAATGTGCCATCATATAACAGTAGTAAAAAATCAAATGAATACAACAAATGTACTTAATAAATATGCTTAGGAAAGTCCGAATATATTCACATTTATGTGGGTGAATTTAATTTAATTCCTTATGCTGGAGCCATTGTGGTCTTGTAATTGAGGTGATTTGAGTTTTCAATTAAATAAAATTAAAAACTTACCTTTTTTTTTTGAGTAAATTAATCCCAATATTTAATCCCTTGTATATGAACCCCTGCCCACCAGGGTATTTTTATGTAACTCTGCAAAGGGATGTGGACAGGAGGACAGAAATACTCAGAATGTGAGAAAGATATAAGTGGGGTTGGTACCAATGAGATGTTTATCTGTTGCTGGAGTTACACTTTGGGGTGTAGATTCAAGCTTTTGCCTATATTCACATTTTCTCTGCTGCAAATACCACATGTAAGATCTTATTTCTCATAAAATAATCATTCTCTTTTAGAGCTGATGGCAGCATATATTTATACATTTGTCTGTGTGAATATAACATCAAATGTTTTATTAGTATTTTGCAGAAGAGCAAAGTGAATTACGCTGAAAGCTGAAAGAAACATCATAGGGAGCTTGTAAAACTGGTTGTTCTGTAAAGATTCAAGGACAATATATTGGAAACCCCAGGAATAAGTCAAAGTGGTCTTTGCAATGGATTGTGAGCTGCTGGAGGTTTAGACATTAGTTCAGGTTTCACTGTATTATGCAATTTTCGCCTTCAAATATTAATTCTGACCTAGTGTTTTAAGAGGTATTTAGAGAGGAAGAAATCAATATGTTACCGGTCATTTAATGCACAAGGAAAGTAGAAATAAATAGTTATATCAATTGTTACATTATCAAACATACCTGATTAAGTTTTTATTGGCTTGTGATACTTACTGTCACCAGCCCAAGCCAGCACACTTGGCAATCAGTGCTGCCTCTCTGCTTTGCTGAGTCGAACCTCAGAGACGCTTCAAGAGTCTAAATCCAACCTGTAGGTCCTTGGAGCTCTGCTGTTGCCTGGGAAAACATGGATACTTATGTTCAGCATGGAAATCTGTTGCTTTTGACAGGGCACATGTAGAAATATTGCATCCTTGGTAAGTCTTGGTATGTCCCTTAAATCCAGACCTATGGCTTAACAGCTTATATCTAAGGCTTATATCTAAGCTCCAGGGAAGGAATAGACATAAATTAGGTATTTCTATAGTTACCTTGCATCTTGGACTAAAAGATCATGAGAGAATACGATTCCCTATCTTTCAGCTTCCAGCCAGTGAGTGTCCAAACCAGCCAGTCAGGATATTCTGTAAGTGGCAGTTCCATGTAACACAACGCCAAATATGCTCATTACTTAGTATTTCATAAATATTTCATAAATATTGCTATATTTTATTCTTCTTATCTTGACTTTTGTAAAGGAAGTCCTAGTTTTATTTCTCTTAATAAATAAGTTACTGCATCCTCAAAATCCATCTTTCTGTAAAAGAACTGATCATCTCCTCCATTCTGCTTTCTTTCAGGAATTAAGCTGGGAAGCTGCAGAGCATTAAAGTGATGTGTCTAATGTGTGGTGGCATCCTATGTGCATAACAGTCTGTGTGAAACTTTACAGTAGCCCCAAACGTTTTGACTTCCAAGGTGGAAGGGGTAGATTCTTGGATATTCCTGTGCCTACAAAATAACCAAAAATGAAGGAGGACAATTGTTTACATGCCGCTCTCATCTGCCTGGGCATGTTGTGCTACAGCCATGCCCTGGGCACAGAGAAACTGAGCCACTCCCGGCCCTCTCTCCACGGGCACCACGAGAAAGGGAAAGAAGGACAAGTTCTGCATCGCTCCAAGAGGGGCTGGGTGTGGAATCAGTTCTTTGTTATAGAAGAGTACACAGGGCCAGATCCTGTGCTAGTAGGAAGGGTAAGAAAGTTTCTTTTTTTGTCAGCAATCAGTATTAATTTCTATTGTTATTTTGTGTGTTGCTGCTTTTTTTTTCCATTATTTTTTCTTGCTGTTACCTTTGTGTTGTCTTAGCTGCTTCTTCAGCAGCTACTTATTCACCTAGAATTAATCTCTTGTAGCTCAGCTTTGGTGTTAAGCAAAATACTACCTAAGGCAATACAGATATTTCCATTGACCTCAGCAGCCCCTGAATGAATGAAGGTGTGCAAGCTGTTCCTTGGCAAAACAGCAAGAACCACAGCAGCACTTGAGCAACAATACGTCCCAAGAATATCTGTTATCATTCTTGGGACTTTAAAAGTAGTAATTAAAAATGTAATGTCAAACCCAGCAGCTCAGTGAAAGTGTCCTGCTCAATAGAAATCCTTTCACCCTGTCATTTTCAAGTTACCAGTAAAATCAAACCTGTGGAGGGGTATGTATAGATGGGGGTATATCTGTGTGCACATGTGTGTGTACACACATCCTGGATGAAGTTTTTATTCTGCTACTGCCTAACACCAGCAGAATATAAGTAGATAAATAAACAGGTGTATTTGCCATTTTCTAAATGGTCAGCAGAACTGTGTTGACATGACCACAGCACAAAAAGAGTGGAGAAACAGGATCAATGTCAGCAAATACCATTCTGGGTATTCTGGAATCAAAGACAGTTAGTGTTGTGTAATTGGTGGATGTCAATATAAAATCAAGAAATCTGTAATTCGGCTCAATGTTTCCCTCATTCATCAAACTGAAGCGTGTATTTGTTGTGGAAGTAAGAGTGTTTAGTAAGCACTTGTTGCTTCTTTTATATTAAAGGGGTGTAATTAAAATCTAATTNACATCTTTATTGTTGTGAGTGTCCGGAACTGGGCACAGCGCTCAGGGAGCTTCAGCAGTGGCAGCACAGGGGGACAGGCACTGCCCTGGTCCTGCTGCCACACTATTCTTGACACATACCAGATTGTCACTGTCCTTCTTGCTCACTGGACACACCGCTCTGCTGACTGGTTGCATCCCTTTTATCACTTAACACCTTTTTACATGCAACCCAGTAGAATATGCTTTGTATGAAGTGTACAAAATGTTTGTAAAAATGACCCTTCCTTCCAACTTCATTTGAATAAAGAACCTGCCATAATTATCTTCTTGTGTATTCTCTTCTTTAAATCTCCAATCTGAAGCTTTGGGTCTCTGCAGCAGCCTGTGTGTGGCAGAACGCAGGTCTGGGCTGGCAGCTGCCCTGAGTGCAGGGTAGAGGAGGTCACAGGATGTGCCTGAGTGGGAAATATTGCCTTGTGTATGACAAGGCTTTTGAAAGCTCTGAAAGGATAGTAATTTCCTGAACTTTTTTGTTTCATTAGCGCATCCATGAAATGTGTTCCACCTTTTTAATGTATGTCTGTTTCTCATTTTGTAGCTTCATTCAGATATTGATTCTGGAGATGGAAACATTAAATACATTCTCTCAGGTGAAGGAGCAGGAATCATTTTTGTTATTGATGACAAATCAGGGAATATCCATGCAACAAAGACACTGGACCGGGAGGAGAGAGCTCAGTATACCCTCACAGCACAGGCTGTGGACAGGAACACCAACAGACCTTTGGAACCACCTTCTGAATTCATTGTGAAAGTGCAAGATATAAACGACAACCCACCTGAGTTTCTTCATGAAAACTACCATGCCAATGTGCCTGAGAGATCAAATGTAGGTGAGTACTCAAAAGTGCACTACAGTTCCTGGCCTTATGGAAGATGTTGCATTGTCAGTATGTCTTGGCTTTATTTAATTCTTATTGTCAAGGATTTTGGGAAGTAAAATTTACTTCATGCTTGGCCAATGACTCATTTGATGTCTAGGATTTGCTGACCAAATTAAACCCTGCACAGCTCCTGACTGTCATACTTGAAGTGTCTCTGCATGGTTCCTAGAACAGGACTATTTCCTCCAAGAAATGAGCATGAGAGTGCCCTGGAATTTATGGAGCGTGAATCCTCTGGGGTAAACATCAAGATCATTCCTCTGGCAGAGCCGTGTAATAAAGCTAAGAAGTTACTGCCACACCATCTATTCCATTTTCATCTGCTCTTTGCGCTTTCGTTTGTCTCAGAGATTTCTACAGGAATGATTTCTCTGAAACTTACTGAGACAAATGTGAAAAGAAAACTTTATTGTTTGGGTGTCTAACAACAAAAGCAATATAAGACTGAAACTACTGAGGGAAAAAATCATAATGGTACAGAGTGACTGCTGACTTTTATATCTTCACTGTTTAGAACATTAATCCACATCACAGCTGGTGACAAATCTTTTTGGATCATATGAGTCTATTTTGTCATATAGAAATTGTCAAGTAATTTTTCTTTTCATTTCCCAATGTGGAAACAAAGAAATTCAGAGACAGCTATGCTGAATGGCTGAAACCAACTCTGCATGGTTCTTACAGATGTGTTTGCTTCTGACTATATTCCTCTTGTATTTGCTTTCCATTTTTAGGCACATCAGTTATTCAGGTAACAGCTTCAGATGCTGATGATCCTACCTATGGGAACAGTGCCAAACTGGTTTACAGTATCCTTGAAGGTCAGCCCTACTTCTCGGTGGAAGCTCAAACAGGTATTACGGAGCAGTTCATTTGAGTAGGACCTTATAACCAGAATGCATTAAAATGAACTAAGGGTATTGACTGGGGCAGTACAGCTGGGTGGTTCTACTCTTTCTCTGTGGTATGATGTGGTGTGACAGAAATGGCTGTTTCTGTGCTGAGCTCCAATTCTCCAGGGTTGTCCTGTGTGGAATATTTGGTCTCCTTTCCTTACACAGCACAATGCACAATGTAGGGAAAACATGATCTGCACCATCCCTGAAAATATTGCTGTGTTTTATGCAGCATCCAGCTTTTCATGATGTGAACCTGTGAAAATTTGTATGTGCCAGACTTTCTTTGTATTCCCAGGAATTATCCGAACTGCCCTTCCGAATATGGACAGAGAAGCTAAGGAAGAGTATCACGTTGTAATCCAGGCAAAAGACATGGGAGGACACATGGGAGGCCTCTCAGGGACAACCAAAGTGACAATTACGCTTACAGATGTCAATGACAACCCACCAAAGTTCCCACAGAGTAAGTAACAACAAAGTCCTTGCTCACATTTACTATAGTACCCATGTTTATTCAGGCCCAGACATATGCAAAGCTTGGAAAAGCAGTAACTGGAGGATTAATGCAGTACACATGAATAAAGAAGCATTAGTTACACATTTTTTTCTAGTAGCAGGCAGAACTTTAGTGTCTGGATTATTTGCTTTGTGTTGCAAAGTGAGACATTTTAGGGACAGGATTAGATTCCAAAGATTCCTAACCCTACTTCATTTTTGGAACTACTGGGCCACGTTATATGAGCAGGGAGACATAGTATGGACTCCCTTCACAAAGGGAGAAGCCCTATTTCTTGAGGTCTTTCTTGTGCATTTAACCAAAGTAGTCCAAAATACTGGAATATGTACCTGCCCTGCTGCAGTGCTGTGATAAACTGGATTGCCTTATTTCCCATTGTCATAATTACAGCATGGATGTAAAAGACACTTAAGAAAGGCAAGTGGTGTTTACTACTCTGGTCAGACCACAGGAACTTTAAGAAATCATTGCAGGGAAGTAGGAGGAAGTTAAAACAAAAATCCCTGCAAGTATTGTGCAGGAGAGATCCTTCTGTGCAGGGGGATGCAGGATGCAGCAGTCACATTGTGCAGAAAGCTCTCCTCTTAGACATGGAGTGTCTGAAAGGAGTCTGCAAGTGGCCTCATGTCGTGCCTTTCACTGCTCCAAGTTCACAGCTATTTGCAAACAGAGTTTTGATAGTCATTTTCAATGGACAGATCCACTTTGGGGTTTGATGAAGGTGGGCAAAGGAAAGATCTACTTCAGCTTCTTACAGCTGTATTTCCCCCCTTGGAGGCTCTTGCCTTTCTTGTCCATTGGTGACAGTGTTGCACAGTCTATTAACAGCTTCTGATTGTGCCCTTTCAGGTCTTTGACATGCCTGCAAGAGGCATTTTTATTTCATATAGCTTTGCATTTTAAGTGTTGATGTGACATCCTTTACCTCTATAAACACTCCTAGTAAATAGTGAATGCCCTCAAAGATAAAAGACTGGATATTCCTCAAGACTTCTACTTACCATTGCAAAGCAAACTAAATTTAGCACAATTGCATTTTTAAATTGTTTAAGTTGTTGAAGTACATTTCTGGTGGTCAAATAAAGTAATTTTCTATACCTGTGATATTTATTTTTCATATATAATCTTAATTAGGGCTGACATTAACAGATTCAGTCCTCACAGCTGGGAGGAGGCACATTAATGGACTCACATCTGTTTTCCATCTCATCTCTGCAAGCTTGTAGGGTTTCTTTGGAGTGCATGCAGGCACCATCCCAGCCCCCCCGTTTGTCCTCTGAGCAGCAGTTGTGATCCTGACACATCCTGGACACGAACATCTCTCGAACAAGAGATGTTCTTCCAATGTTGCAGCTTCCTGGAGCTTCATGAAAGAGCTGAAGTGACATAGTTGTTTCCTAAATGGAAAAATCTGTGTCAGCATTATCTACCATTCTCTTAGAAAAGTACTAAATCATAAATGTGTCAGGTTTCATATACTGTACAGACATGCCTTTTCACTCCAGATCAGAACCTGGGACCCCAGTGTAAGGTATTTCATTACCTCCTTCAAACTGATGGATTTTTCTCTACAAATTCAAACCACTTTAAAGAGTGTTTTGGAAGAACATTTAAAATTATCAGAAATGCCAAATAGCAGTTACTTTACTTAATCATTCACCCCCAAATTCCAAATTAAAGCCTGAATTGGGAATGCTTTTTTAACTCAAAGCCAGGATTTTACCTCTCTATACAAATAAGCATGTAATTGATTTTTTACTCTTATTTCCTTTTTTTTTTTCAATGTTCATTGCTCAAACCATTAATGAGTTATGTGCTTAAATTTTGGGTTCTTTGTGACTGGAGTTAATGACCTCTTTCAATGACATGTGCCAATGGTTTTTATGGATAATGAGCCAAGTGCCTTCCTGGTGTAAGTCTCCTGATGTTCCAAGGATGCTCATGTAGCAAAAAAAGAGCAATTATGGAGGGGAATAAATTAGATTATTTTATTTTTCTTGTGATTTTTTCTTTTTTTTTTTTTCCCTTATCCAGTTTATTAATGCTGAGGAGGAGGCTGAAAATGCTGACATCGATTTGTACATTTAGGATCAGGTTATGTTGTCTGAACTCTGGAGGGCGTTGGGAAGGCCCTGGACTCAATACTGCCTAAAAGACAACTGTTGGAGAGAGATTTATCCAGGATAAATTGTTCTCCTCTGGTGTCCCCAAAGACACAGGTTAAAATCTGTAAAGCAGCACATCTGTGGGATTTTGGGGGCGGTTTTCCTGCTGGAGTTTGATATGGAAAAGCCATTTTTTGTTTTGTTTTAACGCAATACCAATTGGTACATATTGTCTGTGGTGTTAGATTTTAATAATCATTACTATACATTCACACTCCAAAGTAAAGCCATAGAACGCAGCAGATTTATTCTTCAGCCAGCAAAGCAGAGAGGTCTTATCCAAGTCATTCTATCTAATTTATGGCTCCTGAATGAATGGACAGAAATGCGTCTGGACTCAAGAGAGTTGAAGGTCATACCAGGAGCATATGAAATAGAGTTTTCCTTCCATTTCTGTAATAATATTTCTGATATAAACGATAACCTTGACTTCATGGTTTCTACATTCTGAATGATTGGCTGTCCTTTTAAGCCCCCCTGTCCAGAGAGGGACAGAGATGAGGTGTAAAACATCAGGGAGAAGGTCCTGTTGTACAGATCAGCCATGTGCTTTAAGATTTCACAGATGACTTGCTTATCAGAGCTCTTTATAACTTAACATTCCTTCAGGGGGGTTGAAAATGTAAAAAATTACTGTGTTTATTTGGAACTTACAAGTTCCATGGGTTCAATACAGCTGGATAGCAGGTTGCACACTTAAGCAAATACCTGGGTTTTCCTCCCCCAGGTGTGTACCAGATGTCTGTGTCAGAAGCAGCTGTCCCAGGAGAGGAAGTAGGAAGAGTGAAGGCCAAAGATCCTGACATTGGGGAAAATGGCTTGGTAGCTTACAGTATCATTGATGGAGATGGCATGGACATGTTTGAGATTACAACAGATTATGAGACTCAGGAAGGGGTGGTAAAGCTTAAGAAGGTAGGTAATACCTACTAATGCGTCATACTCTTTGTTGCTGATGCTATTTGGTAATGATGGACCTAAGCTAAAATATTAGTAAATGCAAATTCACTTAATTTCTAAAGGTGTGATTAACTCTTAATATTCCATTTCCCCATTAGCTGAATTGGAATGGAAGAAAATAACCAAGAAGAGTTACATAAATACTGTACAGTGGATTAATTGCACAAACTAAATGAATTCATAATAAAAAGTCACGGTAAAATATGATGCCATCAGCTTCATTGTTAATGAAGTTTTGCCTAGTGCTGATAAGTAGCAGACATTCACTGTTGCTTTATGTTCAGTCTGAACAGCCTCATGCCCTCTAGTTTGAATTCTTCAGCTGTGCACTGTCCACAATAGTGTTCTGAAGGAGTCACAGGCTATGGAAAAAGCAGCAGAGGGGATTTCATGTACAAACCATCAGTGTGAGCTTTGAAAGGGTTATTAAATTAATTTTGAATTACAAATTATAAAACGTAAATCTTAGTCATTATTTAAACATTATTATTTTGCGCTTTGTATTTTTAAAGCTGTTTCTCTCTCCTGGAGATAATCAGAATTCAGAGGAGAAGGCCTGGGCAACTTAACTTCATAGTTAGCCCTGCCCTGTTCTCTGGGGCAGTCCCTCAGAAGGAGACCCAGGGGCCTCTTCTGCTCAAATCTGTGCTCTGGTTCAATTCCTGTATCTGTTGTAGGTAGAGGTGGGGGTCGATTTTTTTATGTGTTCTAAAATGTGGGTGAGCCATCCCACCGCTCAGTCTATGGTGTCAGCAGTCTCTCTGAATTGTGGTTGGCACCTACTTGATGAGTTTGAGGCCACCAGTACTGCAACTCTGCAGCCACTTGTGCCAAGGAGAGGGCAGGTGTGCTGTGACTCTGACCAGGTTCCCAGAAGGACTTAGCTCAAGGGGCATTATTTCACCTCCCCTTTGGAAAGTGTTATGAGCTCTATGGACAGAAAGCTCTTCAGAAGTTAAAGCACTGCGAACCATCTCCATATTTTCCCCACTACTTAAATGAACTTCTCTGTGTCTTATCTCACTGGACACCCAGAAGCAATTCAAAGCACATCCATGTGGAATGCCTGCCAGCTTGGGGCAGATGAAGCCTGGCCTCTTGTGGGAGCCCCTTTCCTGTATGTTGCCCCTTTGTGCTACCTGAAAGGCTACACAAAGAAAAGGTTAATTTTCCTAGTATGAATGATTTCCTCAGTGATACAGCAAGCAAAGAGCAAGGCAAGGACTCTGCTGCCATGTTTTCTGTGCCTTCCTATGCTGCTCCATACATAGAATGTAGCTCCTTCCATTTGAGTCTTTATGTTTTTAATACACACATTTCAGTCCAAGCTTGTTGACAGATGCTCACATTTGTTTTATGTCATTGAACACAAGGCCACTGCTTGCTGCTTTTACACTCTGGTTTTCCTAACTGTAGAATGCATTGTCTTCTTGTTTGTCACAGACCTTAGATTATGAAACCAAAAAGTCCTACAGCCTGAAGGTGGAGGCAGCCAATGTCCATATTGATCCCAAGTTCATCAGCAATGGGCCATTCAAGGACACAGTAACAGTGAAAATAGCAGTGGAAGATGCTGATGAGCCGCCCGTGTTTTTGAAGCCGAGTTACATTTTTGAGGTACAAGAAAATGCAGCATCTGGTACTGTGGTGGGAAAAGTACATGCCAAAGACCCTGATGCTGCCAACAGTGCTATAAGGTACACTGCATTCTTTCTGTTTGCTTCCAAGCATTAGCTTTTAGAATTGTTATGCAAGTCATTAGGATAGTGAGAGATCTACATACACCCAGAATATTAATAGCTTTAACTATCCGGCATTGGTTTTATGCCTTGTTGCAGCTTCTCAAAGCCTGTATCATACCACATCTATGTCTAAATGAAATAAACTTTGAGGCCTCTATTCTAAATTATAATTTCCACAAATATCTTGTGTTGTTTTCACAGTGTGTTTTTTTCCTCAAAATATAGAAGTCTAAGCAGTAGATTAGAGATTGTGTTGGGTGATAGTTATGTGTTAATTGCTAGAGACAAGAGCATACAGACACCTATTTTCTGCAGTTATCTTGGATTGTCTTGGAATCACAGAATGGTTTGGGTTGGAAGGGACTCTACAGCTCATCCCATTCCACCTCCTGCCATGGGCAGGGACACCTTCCACTAGCCCAAGTTGCTCCAAGGCCTGTCCAATCTGGCCTTGAACATTTCCAGAAATGGGGCAGCCACAGCTTCTCTGGGAAACCTGTGCCAGGGCCTGCCCACCCTCACAAGGAAGGATTCTTATAGCAGTCTTTTATTAATTTATTTTTATTTGTCATGTTCTTAGTGTAAATTAAATTATAAAGCTCTCTTTTGTAGGTATACTTAACATTTCAAAGAATTGCAACGTGAAGATATGAAAGCCAGAGCTGTATGAAGCTGTATAAATGTGCAGATACGGGATAATATTTAATAAACTGGCATGATCAATTAATATTCTGAGTAAACCAAAGATCAGAAGACTTAAAAGATCACCATGATTAATATGAAACAGAAGAAAACACAAATATCTCAGTAGATATTTATATCATGTTTTATAAGAGAAAAAAGTAAAGGATATTTTAGGGCTTTAATACAGAGACTTCAAAGACCAGCAATTTTCATGTATTACAAACATTCTGATGTACTATTTTTCTAAACACAGAAACCAACCAGGTGATTCTCCTTTTAAAAGAACATACATCATCCCTTTGACAATGATATTGAGGGCAACAATAAGTGTACCACTTACAATTATTTAGAAGTTATAATTATTATAATATAATAATTATATAGGACAAATCTGGATGCACAAAACTTCTACGTCCTTTTTTCTACTGACTTTCAATGTTCTTTAGGTATTCAATTGATCGTCACACAGACCTTGAAAGATATTTTGTTATCAATGCAGAAGATGGCAACATCAAGACAATAAAAGCTTTGGATAGGGAAGAAATTGCTTGGCATAATATCTCTGTCTTTGCAGTTGAAGTCCGTAAGTATTTCATGGAGGTATTTTATAATCCATGGTATAAATTCTGTACCCTTCCAATTGTCTCAGTTTGATATGCTGCAATAAATCCCAATAGAAATACTTCCACCTATTTAATTTTTCCCTGGATGCAGCCGGGACTTTCTTTGTTTTGAGGGGTTTTCCTGCTTCTCATTTTGGTTTTGCTTCCTCCGGTAGACAAACAACACCAGGAAGCCAAAGTCCCGGTAGCAATTAAGGTGGTTGATGTCAATGACAATGCTCCCAAGTTCGCAGCAGCCTATGAGGCCTTCGTGTGCGAAAATGCCCGAAGCAATCAGGTATGGTCTGCTCACCTCCTCCCTCTTCTCCCCTCCCTCCCTCTGCCCATCTCCTTGCCTCTGCTCCCCTCCCTTCCTCTGCCGACGCAGTTCTGTCTGCAGGGTCTCAGCTCCGGTTTTTCCTGTCAGCTTCAATGAGTGGCAGTAAATGAACATTTGTTTTGAAATTTTGGCCAAAATGCCTAGAGCCCACAAAAGGCACTTCCCTGTGTTTTTATTTTTGAACTGCTCTCAGTAGTTATCCAGTGCTTTGTGTGTTAAATATGATCGGTGCTGGCTGTAAGCAGCCACCATCACACAGGCAGCAAAGCTGGTTGGGAGCAGCTTCCCAGTTGTGAGCCTGCTTTGGATATTACAGAAATACTCAGAGATTCCCAGTGCAGTGCTTGTAGAGTTCAGCTGACAGATTTATTCCTGGCAGTCTGTGAGAAGAGGGGTTAGTATCCTACAGAAATACAGCTCTGCATATGATCTGTGCCTTTGCAGTTAGTTGAGCAGTTTGAAAAGGGCTCTCTCAGCTGCTGAGTTGTCTGCACAGTTTTATTTAGTCTGTTGGGTTATCATTAGCACATATTTGTTTGTAAAATGTAAATAGTGTATATTTTTGCAGCTATAATTCTGTGTTAGTTTACTGTAATAGCAAGTAAAGATTGCCTATTCTAGTATGGAGTCTGCTCTGTGTTTATAATTGCATATATTTGTATTTGAGGGGGGGTTCTGCTATTTCACAATTCCTTATATTGAAGAGCTGTCTTGGAGTGCTGTTGGTATTGATGCACCCAGAGAAGGAGCTGTTTGTTTACGGAGTGCTTTTCTTTTACAGCAATTTGTTACAATTAGTGCTGATGACAAGGATGACTCAGCCAATGGACCAAGATTTATCTTCAGTTTACCACCTGAAATTATTCATAACCCAAATTTTACACTCAGAGACAACAGAGGTTTGTGTGCAGATTCCCTCTATACTAGAGTCCAAAGAAATGACAAAGTAAAACTAATGGCCAACCTAATGTCAAGCAACAGCATTGTCATTAACGTTGTCAGAATGCCTGTTTCCCAGAGACTTAGGAAAGGAAGGTGAAAATACACAGCTGAAATGCAAGGATGTCCTTGGAACAGCATAATGCTTCCTAACTCATTTTCATTTTCTTGAAAGCATATTTTAAATTGCATAATAATGCCCTAGATGAAAAATCCACTGCCATTTTATCTCCCAGGAAGAGGGTGAAAAACACTGCCAAACATTCATTGAATGTAATTGGCAGATCTCCTTGCTTTAGAGGAACCTGACTTGCTAAGCTGAAATTAGCTGGGACAGCAGAAATTGTTAGGTTGCCTGCATTTGTTCACCTTACTCTCTGCTTGCCAGCTTTTGTAAGTTATGGATCACAAGAGACATGGGCTAGATTCCCACTGGAATCAAATCACTGCTCTGTGCAGGAAATACACCTGGGAATTTCAGTGGTGGAACATCCCTGGATCGGGTGTATCTCAGGATATGGGTACCCTGACCCCTGGCCAATATGCTGCTTAGGAAATGGAGTAGAGTCTTGTACTCAGATTGATGGCAAGAAATCTGTAGGCAAAAAACCTCAGGCATAGGTGAGTGTCAAAACAATTGAGAATCTAACATAAAGCATCAGTGACTGTGACTTGCCAAGGCTGAGGGAGGAGGGGGAGAAACAAAAAAAAAAAAAAGACAGGTTCAGCTATTATACATATTTATTCTATTTATTTAATGATAATCAATATGATATCCTGATTCAATGTTCATTTTTCATTTACCTGCACAGGGCAAAAACTGTTTCAGCTTCTAAGGAGTTGGCTTTGATTAGCAAGTTCTAATGTTTGAAGGAAATCTGAGTGTGTTCTGAAAAATAAAACTGTTGAGCTTGTTTAAGTAATGAATCCAAGAGTGTCAGAAGTACAAAAGGCAACACCATCCACATACATGATATCAGTACAGACTTGTGTTGTGGCACACTCTATATCCCTATCCACATCTGAAGGGAGGGTAATTATCATCAGAGTTCCCAAACAAAATTTCTGTTATTCTTGACTGATCAAAGCAATGCTGTTGCCAAGTGCTTGACACTTGTACATGCATAAGCGATTCATAAAGAAGCCAGTGCAGGGGATATATTTATTCTCTTCAAAGCAGTAAAACACAAGTTCTGAAAAATTCATGGATGTATTTTCAGAGAGAAGTAAATAAGAATGTGTTCTTTTATTGAGACCCTGGGGCCAAATTTTGCTTTAAAATATATTTTATGGTTACCACATCAAACCGAAAATAGATTAGATTTTATAAGTGTGGGTCAGAGTTGAGATGCTCTGATACAGCTGCAGGCGAGTGCTATTATGGTTCCTGACTCCAGCCAATTCCACTAACCCTTCATTTTCATATGCAGCAAATTCATTACTGAGAAAATTAACCCAGATATATGTTTTATAGTTGAAATTATCATGTCAGTTTAATGTAGCGTCTGTGCCTGACAAAACAAGACACTATTTAAGGATTGAATCTTCCCATCTGAGGTTGGTCTTGGGAAATGAATAGTGTAACGAAA
Organism: Campylorhamphus procurvoides; assembly: GCA_013396655.1. NCBI lineage: Eukaryota > Metazoa > Chordata > Aves > Passeriformes > Dendrocolaptidae > Campylorhamphus > Campylorhamphus procurvoides. Next base: position 94,380 of record WBMV01000659.1, on the reverse strand, counting down.
TTCACCCGTTCCCATCCTTTCTTTCCTTCATTTTGTACAATCCTCAGTGCAATGATGTTGTTAATTTGACTCTTTCTGTAGAGTTTTTTGTAAGTAACTTACGGTAAAGAGCAAAGTAAAAAAGGTAAAACTTTACCTATGTCCACATAAAAACCTTTTCAGGGAGAGTGGGTTACCATTTGCAAGTTAAATAACTTACATGATCACTCAAAGTTGATTATTTTTCAGCTCTAAATCTGAGTATATACTGTGCCACTACTTTCAGAGGGAATTGCCAGTTTCAAAGAAAAATGGCTTTATTAACTGTGGAGAACAGTTAATGAAAACTCCAGTGTTTGGGCCTATTACAGAACTTTATAGTGAATGCAGTTCTATAATTATCATTTAATAGAGTTTCTTTTTACCAACTCCTAAAAGTAATCACACATTGCAGTAATACGAAAAACATAATCATGTTCTACATGCTATTAACAACCTCCTGTGTTCCCAAGTCCTCAGCTGAGACTGTCTTCCATTGGAAACAGGAGATAATGGCTTAGCACACGCTGGGAGAAAACACTGAATTCCTCATATTATAGCACAGAAATAAACAGTGCTGTGTTTTCCTGGGCTCCCTTCGGTTTTGCTCCCGTTGAAGTCAGAGCTCCAAAAGAGCAGTGGAGGCTCGAGACACTTCACAGCACAGAGACAGGTTTTCAGTGAATGCCTTTTAATCCTGCTGGGTCCTAAACTGAGATGCCCTTTGGTTGGGCTCACTCCAGCCAGTGCTGCTGGAGGGGTCTCAAATACACACGATGGTGCTTTGCAGAGCCTTGAATTATCTGTGAGCCCATGAAATCAGTGACTTCAAATCTACCTTTTATGTTCCCTCTGGCTTGCAATTTTTTTTTAATCAAGAAATTTTGAAACACATGAACAGAATATTTACAGGATTTTGCCATGGATTATCCACAGTGATTGCTGCCGCCTGGTAATGGTTTTGAACAGCTGGACCCTTGAAATAGTTTATGTTATTGCTGAATCAGCACTCACACTCCCATACAGGTGATAATTGTCACCCTGCAGCCAACTCCTTTCATCTAGAATCCTCCTTGCACAATGCATATGTTAACAAGCAACCCCCCCTCCTCCCCCCCGCTAAGCTACATTTGCCTGTTCATAGAGGAAAAACTGGAAAACCAGATAAAAAGACAAAAATCAAAGGTCAGGGAGATCAGTATAAAGATCATCATGAAGTAATACAATTTTAACTTCTAATTGTAAAAATTTCATGGACACTTCAGGTAATCTTCACTTGCAACACCTTTGGATATTGGATATCCCAGGCAATAATAGCTGGAAAACTGAGAATTTGTGTATTTTTGGAGATTGGTATTGAGATGGCTGTTTTCTTCCTTCTGTCTCAGGCTGACCCCCACTGAGTTCATTAAGACTGTCAGTCAAGTCACTCCCATATGTGTTAAGTAATAGTTTTAAGCTGGTATTGACATTTAACTTCTGTGGGCTTAAAAAAGCGCCATTTTATCTGGATTATAGTTACAGTCCTGGGACTTGAAAATAATAAAACACCAAATAAGAGAATATTAGCTAGGATTATATGTTATCCTTTATCCAGGTTAAAGACGGTTTTCTCCTCTTATGGATATTATGTTTCTTCTTTAAAAAATTACTTTTTAGGCTTGATGTATGGTTGCCCTATTTAAACCTTAGCCAGGCATGTTGATTGTATTTTTCTTTTAAAAAAATTATGTTAAACTAGAAATCACTTCACATTAAAATAGATAAATCACCCATTGGATCAAATTCAGCCTCTGTGTGGTGTAATTAGTCTAATCTTTGTGTAATGTAATGTAGCCAGTCTGTATAATAACTGAAGAATTTGCCATCTTTTTCTTATTTCTCACTAGGAATACTATTTAAACTGCCAAAATGCAAGAAAAAATATATATAATAAAAAATACATAGCCAGCCGACTAAATATCCTAATACATGGTACTGTTTCCTTCCCTGCTGCTTTTGCAGCCTCGAGGCAACTGCAGCTCAGCCCACTATTAATGGTCACTTTTTTTGCCACAAGAATAATCTGTCCTATTGTGATTTTTCATTTAATAGAATAGATCTTGGCTCTCATATTGAGAAAATGAATTTTTAAACACATATTAGAGGACTCTCTGGAATAGTTTTAATCTGTATCAATATATATTAGTTCTAATTAGTTGACAGGTTAATAGATATTAGATGTTATATTTCTATTTATACTGAATTGTTACAAGACCATGAATTTAAAGCCCTAAAATAAGGCTCCCGATATCACTAAGGTACTTTAAAAAGTTGTGCTACAAAGTTTACATGTCGCTTATAAATATTTAGGAGATTAGAAGGACTTTGAAGGAAAAAAAGGGCACCTCCAAAACCCACAAGTGATAAACAATCAGATCTTTATCAACTCCCTTAGTAGATGTGACCATCATGTAAAGGAGAAATTAACAAGCTGTTTTTTTGCCCAGTGTTATTTCTGGGAGACTTCTACACCAAAAAAACCCAAAAGCACCACGTTATGTCACGCCCAGGTGCCCACTCGGGGCATCAGGTGTTGTGGGTCTGGCAGGAGAGGGGTGGAGGGGGGAATGAATTAATTTGGTGTATAGCAAGAAGATCCTACCTAAAAATATTCATCCTTTCTGGTGTGACTTGCAGAAGTTACTAGTGGGAGAGTCAGAGAAACAGTACAAACATCCTTCTCACTATGTAGATTGGGCTGTGCCTACCAAATTTGGGGACATTTTCAGACCTTGTCCTATCAGGGGCACTGCTTGTAAGGTTGGCTAATATAAGGAAAGAATACTTCTCTTTGGGTATAATTTATTCACAAGCTTCCATGGAAATAGCAGTGGTGAGATCATTAGGAGAGGTTTTATGATTTGCATTATTAAATTCTGGAATTTATGCTGACTCTTCTGCAGGAAAACCATTAATCTTCTGCAGTACCCTGAGGCAGCAGTAAAGTGGGTACCATCAGAGGTGAACAGCCTTCCCTTAGTAGTTAAAAGGACTATTCTTTTTTTCCCTTTATTTTATATAGTGAAAAATAAAGAGCATGGCAAGCCAGAAAAGCTTGTGTGAAGTAAATCCTCAACATAAACTAGTTTTTGAAGGTCTAGAAACCTCAGATATGATTGCTTTGCTTTATTTACTTCAGGGTGCTTACAGTTGTTATAAACTTCGGTTCGGTCTGAGCTGAGAAACAAGGGGCACAATAAAGAAGCTCCCTTTGTGTTTCCCAGGCTCTGTCAGGGGTGGCAGGCTCACACTTCCCTCTCAAAGGTTTTTACCCCAGAAAGCTTCAAGGAGTCTCCAGAATGACCTGTGCTGAGAAGGCGGCTTGGTTTCTGTCCCCTGCACCAGGACACTCATGACAGGACACCTCTCAGGGAGAACAACAGGAATAGCATTACAGAAATACCAACAGGGGTTGGATTCAGTGGTCTTTGTTGGTCCCTTCCAACTCAGGGTATTCAGTGATTCTGTGATTTTACTCTTCCTCATCTCCATGTAACTCAAAATGCGCCCAGACATACAGTGCCTGGATGATCAAACATGTGCAGTTTGGGTGATGAACATGTTCTGATAAAATACTGTTAATGGAACAAGTCAACACTGAGGCTCAGCTCTCCCAATACACAGCACGTGCTGCCCTTTGTTTTGGTGGCCCATCTGGGGACAGAATTCTGTCTGCCATACCTGTAGGTATGACTCCAAGAACAACACACCAAGGAGATTTGGATTTTCCCCTCCACCGAAGGCTTTACTGCAGGAAAGAGAATAAACCCAACTCAACCAGCAATAAGAAGGCCCAGTCATTCTGGTAGCTGAAGAAATACTGTGAGTTTCTTGGAAAGTTAGTGGAGTGCCAACAGGAGCTGCTAACAGAGGTTTTCTGTGTTCCTGGTGTTGCCCTCATCACTGTACAAGAACTAAAACTGAGTGTGGCGCAGTACAAATTAAATATAATAGTGCAATTGCTCTTGGATCACTAGGAAGGTGATACTTTGTACTAGTTTATTGTATAAATACTGCTAAAGCCTCTGAAAATAGAGAGCCATTGAAGCGAGATCTGATTTTTACCAATACTGACTAGGAGGATGACTTTGTGGACAAAGTAATGATGAGTGTGTCTCTTCTTTGAACAGATAACACAGCAAGCGTCCTGGTGCGGCGTGAGGGATTCAGCCGGCAGAAGCAGGACCTGTACCTGCTCCCCATCGTGATCAGTGACGGGGGGCTGCCCCCGCTGAGCAGCACCAACACCCTGACGGTGCGGGTGTGCGGCTGCGATGGGGGCGGCTCGCTGCTCTCCTGCAGCGCCGAGGCCTTCGCGCTCAACGCCGGCCTCAGCACCGGCGCCCTCATCGCCATCCTCGCCTGCATCGTCATTCTCCTCGGTAAGGAAGGGCTTGCCTTGTTACTCTTCCCTGCTGGTTTGTGGTAAAAAGGTAACCTTGCCATCAGCCCCAGGATGGGTAAAGGAATCTTAATTTCTTAGCTGTAATTTTTACAGGGGGTGCTGGTCTGCCGGGGCTGACCTAATTGTGGCCTTGAAGTGCCTGAAGGGAACCTGCAAGAAAGATGGAGAGAGACCATTGACAAGGGCCTGGAGGGACAGGACGAGGGGGAACGGCTTCACACTGACAAAGAGTAGACTTGGATTAGATACTGGGAAGGAATTTTTCCCTGTGAGGGCGGGCAGGCCATGGCACAGGGTGGGACTGGATGGGCTTTAAAGTTGCTTCCAACTCAACCTATTCCATGATTCTCCGATAACTGCAATAGCAAACATCAGTGAATTTGTCTTGGTGTGCTTGGAGAACGTCCTTTTGTGGCCTAATATCAGTTAATCAGAGACACTGTTTAACCGAGGTTCTGAGTTGTGTGATCTTCCCTGGATGACAGGTTCCTTATTGAGGTCATCCAGGATTAATGGCTCCTGCCAGCTATTCCTCTCGAACCCTCTCATGTTGCAGACAGTTGAGTGGTTCAGAAGACTGGCTTTTAATAAAGTGAATTAAGGTGTTTCCTGATGATTTGAAAATATTTATATAATATTTTTAATTTGTCCATATTAATTTATAGTTTCTCCTTATATATTTTAGTTTATAGAAGTTAGAAGAGAGAAGGAACATAACAGACATGTTTGGAAGTGTTGCTTAAGAAAAATTCCATTTTAATGGAAATTACTTGTGAAATTAGTGTTAAGACTTGGGCATACAGGAGAGAGTAAGGATTCATGTTTCTTTTCTTGCAGATATTCTTGTGATGGTGCTGCTCAAAGGCAGTGTCACAGTGTTCCTGCAGCACTGGGAGCCCACAAATGCTTTCCTTGAATTAGTCTTGTAGTAATGAGCAATTAGGAAGAGCAGTGGCATGCAGCCCAAACAGGAAGCCTCAGATCAGTATGTTCAGGTCTGTGTACAAACATCACTGCAAGGTGTGCTAGAAGTGCTGCTGTTGGCAACCACCCATGCTGAACAAAAGCTGAGAGTTCAGTGAATGCAATAATCTGTTTGTAAAGGAGCTATTGTTTGAGAGTATGATCTAACTTGCTCTTTTATTTTCTCCAGTCATTGTAGTGTTGTTTGTAACACTGAAAAGGCAGAAAAAAGAACCTCTGATCGTTTTTGAAGAGGAAGATGTCCGAGAGAACATCATTACTTACGATGACGAGGGCGGAGGCGAGGAAGACACAGAAGCCTTTGACATTGCTACATTGCAGAACCCCGATGGCATCAATGGGTTTATTCCTCGCAAAGACATCAAACCTGAGTACCAGTACATGCCAAGGCCGGGGCTTCGGCCAGCTCCCAATAGTGTCGATGTTGATGATTTCATCAACACGAGAATACAAGAGGCTGATAATGACCCAACTGCTCCTCCCTATGACTCTATCCAGATCTATGGCTACGAGGGCAGAGGCTCAGTGGCTGGTTCACTCAGCTCCTTGGAGTCAGCGACAACAGATTCTGATTTGGACTACGACTATCTACAAAACTGGGGACCTCGATTTAAGAAACTTGCAGACTTGTATGGCTCCAAAGACACTTTTGATGATGATTCTTAACAATAAAGTTTAAGATTTGGCCTTAAGAACTGCGTCCGATGTTCTGAAGAATCCAGAAGAAATGTTAGCAGGTATTTTTTTAAAAATCAAGAAAAATCTCATTTAAACATTTAAGTTTGACAGAGAGGATTCCTTTGATAAAAAAGGACACAAAAGTGGTAAATACTGTGAAGTACCTTTTCCTACAAAAGGCAAGTCTGGAAGTTGGCTGCCAGCTTCACTAAAGGAAAAAACCCACTTAAGAAATACAGAATATTTAAATGAAGAAAAATGATAAAAGTGAACCTACAAACAAAGGAAATCTTTTGTGTATTATGAACATCTAAATCTTTTACATCAAAGAAGCTTCCACAAATTAGAAAAGATAACAGTTCTGAGCTGTAATTTCGCCTTAAACTATGGACACTCTATATGGTAGTGCATTTTTAAACTTGAAATATATAATATTCAGCCAGCTTAAACTCATATGATATATGTACAGTACAATGTACAATTATTATGTCTCTTGAGCATCAAACTTGTTACTGCTGATTCTTGTAAATCTTTTTGCTTATACTTTCATCTTGAACTAATACGTGCCAGATATAAAAACTCTGTCTTGTTGCAGTGGGAGGAGCCCTATTTCTATGTCATTTTTAATGTATCTATTTGTACAATTTTAAAATTCTTATTTTAGTACACATACAAATATCAGTATTCTGACATGTAAGAAATGTTACAGCATCACACTTATATTTTATGAACATTGTACTGTTGCTTTAATATGTGCTTCAATATAAGAAGCAGACTTTGAAATAAACTGATTCTTTTTTAATTCTTGTTCTGGTTATTAAGCATATAAGGAAAAACATAGTGTTTCTAATGTCCCATTTATAGTTCTGACTAATTTACTACAATTGTGACCTTTTAATAGCCTTATTTATTATGTGTTTGTAGTTGGTTTGTTGCCTTGTTAAGTGATTATTTAAAAATCAAGTACATTTTACAAATATTTTTTAGATTAAAACCAATGTAATGTCTGGTGAACATTTTGTACCCTCTCTATCCACAGCTTGTGGCTGCTCCCAGAACACAGTGAGAATTGTCATATAAGACTACTGTGTTTTCTGGATTAAATTAAGTGTAATACTTTTCAATATTGCCCATGTAATATGCATTTATCTTATATCTTAGGAATTCCAGAGGTCTCAGAAGTGACTCTGTAGGTGGACAGGAGTGCTCTGTGCTCACAATGTACTCCAGGCTGTGCTAAGCTTCTGTGGGTTCTAGAGACTTAAACCTGACCCAGTTTAGCTGTAAGTTCCCTAAAGACTGCTCTACCTGACAATTACCTTACCTGAGTAGTAATTAAGATTCCAGCACATACTTCCTTTTTTCCTCCCCCCCCGCCTTCTTTTTTTTTCTTCTTTTTTTTTCAGTAGAATAGCATCGTCTGTGCATAGGAAGACATTTTAACTGGTGACGACAGAAATACAGACTGCTTTCGGAGCTGGTCTTTGTAATGGTTGTTTTTAATCAAAAAAGTGATCTCTAACTTTTTTTATATTAGTCAGAAGGAGCAAGGGATAGGAATATGTTCTGTGCATCACCATTTTCTGCATCTGTGTACAGCTGTACTTCTGAATTTAATACAGTTGCCTGTTAAGGGTCAGAGATCAGCAGCTGCAATATGCCAAGAGGCAATAAATAGAAATGATACACATTTCCCTGCCATTCACTTTACAGACCCTGTCCTTCATTTGCAGTCAGGTACAAACTGCTTGATCTGAGAGGAAAGCTGATTTGTTGGTGTATCGCTTTTCTGAAGAACCCCATTTATGTAGTTAGATTAAAATTTAACTCCTTAAAATTATGACTGATGTTTCAGCTCTATATCCATAACATATTCACTTGTCCCATTATATCCCTATGATTTATAAGGCAGAGTTTGCTAAATCAGCAGATTTGCTCTGTTTATTGTAATATTTCACTTTATTATAGATTTATGCATTCTATATAATTCTATAGTTTATTATTAACTTGGTTCAAATTTCTTTGGTTGTTGATTTTTCTCTGTTTATAATCCAAAGAATATTTTGCTAGATTTGCACATTTCTCCATTATAAATTTAAATAAACATGAAAAAAATCGATTTACAAATTAACAAGTTAAAATAAAGGAAAAAATAAGTCATTTGTAGTACTCCATCCTCCTTGATTCTACCTGGATTTATTTCACTTTTGAGCAAGTTTTAGACTTAATAACTGCATTTTCTACATTTTTATGTTTAATTTTTAAGAAGGACATTGTCGACTACATTTTTTTAATAGTTTTAAATGCTTTGAGTTTTAGTCTCTATTGTTTGTAGCACTCTCATAGATGCTTGGAAATAAATATTCTTTCCCTGCTGGTTTTGTCCTTTTTCATTTGATTATTTTTCCCCCTTCCCAGTAAACATGCAATTATCAGTGTTATATTAAGTTAGGCTTGCTAATCTGAGCCAACACCAGCTTTGAAATGCTGGGAATTGCCCTCATTGCATGCACTCAAACGAACAGCGTGTTCTGGCACAACAACAGGACGTTTCTTTGTGTTAAATTTCACCACCGCTCAGGGACTCTCAGGTTTATAATCTGAGTGTAAAAGCCCGCCCAGTCCAGGTCAGTCCCAGCGGCACCAGCTCAGTCCCAGCACATCCCAGAGGGCTGAGGGCTGTGCTTGTAGTTTGTTACACATTCCCAAGGAGCTGAGTGACCTGGGAAGGGATTTACTTGCATCACTTGCTTTAAAGCAGACTCTCTGTCTTCCCAACTGAGCTCAGGGAAGAACTGAGCCCCACGTCCATGGAAGGCAACTGAAAGATTAATTACAACTTGAAGAAAACCCTAATTAAAAGGAGGATCAGGATGGCTGAGCCAGGTAAGGCAAGGGACAGCAGCGCATGCAGGTGGTGGTTTGGCCATTTTTCCCTCTTGGAAGCGCTGCCAGAGACACATTTGAGGGGATACAACAAAACGCCTCCAAATATCATCAGTGTGATGTTACCAGGATATTTTGTGAGGTGAGTGCATGTATGAGCAGAAATACACAACTCTGTGTCTGGCTGGTTGTCACCAGAACTGGCACCCGGGCGAGGCTGACATGCTGCTCCCTCCTGAGTGCCCGCGGTGTATCTGAACATCAGTGCTCATGTGAACATCATTGCCCATCTGAACACTGCCCACCTGAGCACCAATGCTCATGTGAACACCAGTGCCCATCTGAACACCATTGCTCATCTTATCTCCACTGCTCCTCTGATCACCATTCTTCATTCCTGGCAAGATGCAATTAGGTATGCAAGTGCAGGGCTGGTTGCTAAGGGAACTATCAAAATTTACACTGATGGGGAAGGGGAAGGTTTGCTGGGGAATTTTTAATGGTCTCTGTGTTGTTCTTGCCATGATGTCAAGCCCTTGTCTTTGATATAATGTCGCGGGGTACAAGCCTGCCAAGCTCACTGCCAGCATTGATGTGATCTTGTGTGAGCTTCTACCCCAGAGCCTGCTCCACCACAGCTGAGAAAGCTTCTAAGGAGCTTGCATGTTTTCTTGGCTCTTTATTGTTGACTGACTGACAAAATAAAATACTGAATTTTACCACATTGCTGCTGATAAGCTCACAGGAAAAGTGAAGGATGGGAATTTAAATAAAGCTTACGAAGAGGCAACCTTAGCTTTCTGGGACCCAAAAGCCTACAATTCTTTTATGCCATCCCCATTCAGTAGCATTCTCAGAATGACATGTTTTTATTGAAAGGGTCAGGAAGCAAAGGTCTAGTTAGGCCCTGTGCAGGTTTCCCTTTTGGCCACAGATCTGAGTGCTGGGCTACCATAATGAAAGCCGAACAATTGGCACCAGAATCAGATTCTATATTTAAAAATTAAAAAGACAAAAAAAAAAAAAAGAGAAGAGAGAGAGAAGAAAAAGGAATGGTTTTGGAAATGGAATGAGTGAACTTGTCAGAGTGAATTAGCTGCAGGTCTCTGGAGCTCTGCTATTGTTTTCATTCATTTGGGCTGAGACTGAGGCTCAACCAGTTTGACCCAGTTCCATGCTCCGCATGTTGGTGCACAAGTTTTCAATTATTTAATATCACTCTCTGCATAATGATCGCTGCATTTTATAATTTCAAATTCTCATCTTTCAAATCTGACCGAGCTGGGCTGGCTACAATTACCCAGGTCATAAGAGCAATTTTAGCCAACTCCAATTTATGGATCCATAGTCATTTGAAAAACTGTTTCTTGTATTTCTGCACAAAGTCCTGGGCCTTGCCTGCTCACCAGCTTGAGCTCTGTGATTTTTCATTCCTTTCCTGAATTAATTGCAAGCCCCACTTCCAAAATTAGATCTCCTGCAGGAGCTGCACCTTCAGCCCCAGGCAGAGCTTTGCCATGAACGACACAGGAACATCCTGCATGTGTACCCACAGTGGACTTTGCTGATGGCCCAGACCTCCAATCTCCCATGAGGTGGTGGGTAGTGCATGTCAGGGGCAAGTGCTTCCCCATGGAGGGGTTTCTGCAGAGTGCATGCAGTGTTTCATGTTTCTCTGGGAAAAGAAAACACAAAACACAAAGAGGAAGAGACTTGCTTGGACTGTGTGTGACTCTCAGACTTCTTTCCAGGTCAGAGAAAGGTCCTTCTCAAGAGTCTTTCAGAGTTTCAGGGGAAGCAAATTTGTGTTCTATAAATAATTTAATATTAACTGGGGCAGGGAATCGAACCTGAGAATTTCAAAGTCCTTGTGAGGTCTCTGCCAAGCTCAAAACTTGGTAGTTTTTTTTTTTTTTACTTTTTTTTCATGCTTGTTTAGTGCATTTGCAATAGCTCATAACTACATAGAGAACACCAACAGCTGAAACACCAACTAGGCTTGTGGGCCAAGCACCTCATGGTGGGGGGAAAATCTGCTTTGGAGTGGCAAATCTATAGCTGGTGGTGATGAGGATAATTGTTTTCTATCCCATACTGCAGGAGGTGAGAAGGAATAGACTCATCTCTTGTTCTCTGCATTTCCTTTCCTTTTTCAAGTTGTAAAATCAGTCGTCTAAGTCTAGGAGAAGACTCTATATTGTGTCCTCTTGTCTAGGGCTGTTTGTCAGATTCTTGATTACAGGGGTGCTCTTTTAAAGTAAGTCAAAATAAAAACTTAGAAGTTTGAACTTCATCATCTTTAAAAACTAGAGAGAGGGAAAAGCCCTACTCTAGTTTTTTTTAAAGCTATCCCCTGAATTCTAAGACATGCCTAGCATTTTTGGTGGTTAGTGAAAGAGGCTTAGATTTTGTGACTGCTTTGGGTGGAGGTAACTGATTGCTTTCCCTTTTTTTCCTTTCAAACAAGGGAAAAACATGTTTATTTTAATTGAACAAATCCATATGCTGTTCTCCAGGCCTTTCTGCAAGTGGAGGGTTTGTTTTCCTCTTGTTGTCTTCTTTTCCAACCTAAATCATTCCATGAGTCCGTGACTCACTGCATTGGCTGCCAAGGCAAATCTTCAGCTCCATCACCAGCACCACTTGCAGACACACCACTCTCCCTTGTTAAATATGAAGCGTGTCTGTATTGTTCCTTCTGATAAATGGAGGCTTGAGAGGGTCAGGGGTGGATTTTTTGGTTGTTCTTTGCGATGTTTAAGGGATTTAAGGGGACCCGGGGCAGATTTTTCTGTTGGTGTTTGGGAGTTTCGACGTTTTTACTTCCACAGCTACAAAACTGGCTTTCCCTGCCCACATGCTGCGCTCAGTGCCCTCTCTCTGGGTGGTGAGGAGCAATTTTTTCAGGGAGTATTAAACTCCCTTGTACTTGGCAGGGCGTCTCTAGAAAGCCCCATTGTTCCCCTGCTGCCAATGCTGCCCTTCCTCCCAGGAGCCTTTGCTCCCTGCTGCAGCCCCAGCTCATATTTTCCTTCTTATTAGAGCACTGAAGAAAGTCATCATTAATCAAATGCAAGCACATTTAGCAAAGTTCAATGTGTATGAAAAATTTATGTCAACCTTTAGGCTCTATGACAGTCCCAAGGCTTCACTTAATAAGTTCTATAATGACTTACTGTTAATGGCCCATTCACATTATCTCTTTGAGGTCTATTGGGCCTTTCAGTAACATTTTCTATTATTGATTATGGAGCTGCTTTATGTTACCCAGACATAGCAGAAAAGCTGTTGTTTACATTCTTTGCTTTCTAAAATGTAAAGTTGGATGTGGTAAACTATGAAAACTCACAGAACAGGATTTTCTGTCATGTTATGTGGCTCCAGCATAGTACAATAGTGAATGAAAGAACTATTTGTGGGAGCTGGCAGAAGCTCTTGGAAATGAGTAGAAATTTGATGTATCTTGTCCATTGATTTATCAGAAATCTGCACTTCAAAAGCTGTCACTGTGCAGCCATCTATCACCCTCATCACAGCCTCAGAGCAGGTCAGGTTGGATGTCTCACTGCCCTGGGTTCTGCAGCTTTGTTCGCTAATGAATCATATTTAATCTCAGACATTTAATTTCTTTGGGAATGTTACCTGGAGAAAAAAGATTCAGAAATGTGTCTGACAACACCAAGAACTGTTTGTTTCTGCAGCTTTACACAACACTCCAGCAAACCCTTTTCACTAAACACAATCTCTCAGCATTGTTCATTTCTCATAATTCCATTGTTTTCTAAAGCCTAGGTCCTGCATACACTATTGAGCACAATGTTTGCTTCTGTGCATAAATGGCAGCACTCATAATAGTGAGTATAATGAGGTAACACTGCTGGAATCCAAATGCTCTCACACTCCTGGAAGCTGGTCCGTCACACTGTGTTTAAACATTGTTAAATGGCAGAATATGAACACTCGATGTGCCCACACACACTGCACTGCAGACTGCTCTGAAGTCATGATGTCATGTATGATTCCTCTCCTGGAGAAAAATTCCCCTAATAACACCTCAGTGCCTCACTAAGAACTGCTAAAAAGGTGTATTTTTGTTCATGGCCATGTAAAGAGAACTGACTGTTCCATTCATGTAAGTAACGATATGCAAATTGAGTAAGAGAGAAAAAACCAGCAATAAATAAAGACATAGGAGTTGGTTTGTAATATTTTGAAAAAGCAACAAGAAAACAGAAGAAATTCATTGTATTGAGAGACACTCTAAATCAGCAGCAAGGTCATCCTCTACTATCGAGCCACTTTGTCATAGAGTCATAAAATGGTTTGGTTTGGAAGGGACATTTAAAGACTATTCAGTTCCAGCTCTTTGGCGACAGGCAGGGACATCTTCCACTAGCCCAGGTTTCTCAGAGATCCATCCAATCTGACCTTGAACACTTCCAGAACGTAGATCAAAACAGAAGTTGTTTTTCTTTCTTGCTGCCCCCTCCTCCACTTCCCCACCCTGCCTGAGAGACTGAGGTTGCAGACCAGCAAGGTCAGCAGCCACCCTACAGAATGCACAGCACTGAGAACACGGACCAGGGCACAGTCTGTGCTGTGCCCAGGGATGCTTTTATAAACCCCCCTCATACTTGGATCAGTGTTAAACCTGCATATATGTGACATGGCTTTTGCATCACCAGCTTCACACTCCTGATGCTGGACCAGCACCTTGGTGGTGGGAGAAGGGGACAAGCACATTCAGAAATTCAAATGAGATCATAGTATACACAAGCTATTTAATGGCAAATTCTTTAAAGAATTAAGAGCTGTTCATAACCCTGAATAGTCCAAGGAGACTATTGCTGGTTAAGTGCTCTCAGCCATAGCAGATAATCAGAAACTTTAGCAAAATGAAATTTGCTATTAACTCTGCTTCAAAATAAAAAGGGCATCTGTACTTGACTGTAATAAAAAACTAGTGCAAAGTGTCTGCATGATAATAACAGACACTATGGTTTTAATGAGAGTCGGGGAAAAAGAAAGACTAGAATTTCTGACTGTTTATTTGCCCTTGGTGGATTATGAGATGAAATGAAAGTCCCTGCTTTTTTTAGTACGGAGGTCAGTATGGAGTCATGCTAATAAAAGAGCATGAGACTCCCACTGCACCCATAAAACTGAGAACCCAAGCTAACCCTTCCAGTGCAGAGCATGGAGCCATATGCCAGCGATTTGTTGCAGACACACGTACCAGAGGTGAGCCCACTTTCAGAACACTCAGCTGCTCTGTTTATTTGCTGCTCAGAGGTTACTGTAATAACTCGTCTCCATGAGCCTGAGCTGTGCCATTTCTTGTGACCTCCCTCGTAAGCCACAGGCTTTATCATTCTTTACTCCCAGTCTGTGTTGGCTGCAGAGTCTAAGGTCAAAATTTATGAGGTATTCATGAGAGTCACAAGCTGGAATAGCCACTGATGGACGAGAGAGTCAGGGCTCCCTGCCCATGGATGGGATACCTAGGCTGAGCTGGAAGCAGTGTTAGGTGCCAATTGCAGAGCTGCATCTGCCAAGAGAACAATGTGCTGTGACCACACCACAAGATCCCACCATCCTTCCAGCCAGAAAAGCATTTTTCAGTTTGGAGAGTCAGGAAACGGAGGGACAGAAGCATTTTCAGGAAGGGTGCCTGTGTGTAAAGGCCAGGCTGCAGGGGAAGGAGGAGGAGCTCACCTTAAACATCTTGGTCTCCCTGTGCTTACTTTATTGTTTGTCTTGAAAACTGTCTCAGGGAAGAGTGGGAGGAGAAAACATTCAGGCAACCTGCTTTTTGGCTGACTGCTAAAATGTCCTTTAGGGAGAGAAATCAAAACCTACTCTGAGTGTGTATGAGGGTGTAAGAGGGACTCAGTCCCCAGTGCTCATCCAGCCACTCACTTTGATGCATTGCCATGGTGGAGACCTAACACCAAAGCACAGGCAGGGGAGGCAGGTCCATATGGAGAGAAGGTTTTTTCTATGGTAGAAGGAAGGGCTGCTCTGCGTCCTGGCAGATGGGAACAGCTCCATACACAGGCCCTGCAGGTCTGTTGAGGGTGTAACATTTGAAAACATCTTCAAATCTAACTTTGCAGCTCATAAAACCCCTTTCTCTCATAAATCCATTGATATTTAAGAAGAGTGGCAGACTCCTAGAAAACCTCTGCTGGGTTCCTTTCTGACCCTGTTGTGCTCCAGGGCTCCCCTGGAGGTTCAGGACATTGGTGGTGTGTGAGAAGTGAGTCAGTCAGGTCAGAGAATTGCTATAAATCATGACATGTCCTCCAGGTCCTTCACTCAGGAAAACTTCCCTACTCACAGTGGAATGGCAGGGAAGTGGAGTGTCCAGCAGGTAAAAGACTCCCTTAATAGGCCAAATTCAGTGTTATTTACCTGGCAAAAAGTTTCCATCTCTCTCCCACTCTCAGAAACTTCAGAATTCATCTGTCATGTTGAATCCCATCACCATTTAAACTCAGAAGACTGCAGTGTTTGCAGTCTTCATTAGCCCTGACTTCTGACATGTGAAATCCTCCTCTCCTGGAGGTTCTCCAAGCAAAATTCAATGTGCTCTTTTTACTCTACCTGGGCTTCTCACAGCAAAGGTTACAGGCTTGATTTATCTATGGGGTTTTTTTTGTTGTTGTTTTCCCTGAAAGATGATTCTTTTTTGATCTCTTTTAGATTCCATTCAAAACATATTCTGCTTGCCACCCTGAGTACTCTGTTAATACCTTTGTCACAAGCATCCAGAATTTAGCTATTCCTCGCCGTTAGAAAAACTTATGATATGGATTTGTTTTAGTTAAAGATCAGTGTTGTCATGGAGGAGAATAATATCACTCTCTCCAGTTTAACAAATAAATAGGGTAAATACTAAAACATTGCTCACTTCTGCACGCCCTTCTGGTTTACTTGCAGAAGGTGTAAGAAGCATGGAGATGGCTGTGAAGGCAAAGTTCCTAAAGATTAGGGCCCATATTCCCCAGAAATATGGTCAAATGAATCACCAGAGTTACTCTAGGGAGAAGAGTGGCCATATGCAAATTTAATGCAGAATGATCTCACTCTGCCAAGGAAAAGAAAAAGAAAACCACAGAGGGTTTTAGGGGCTGCCAGTGCATATTATTCAACTTTCGTTAACTCTCCTAAGAACAAGCCAGAGAATTGAATTTGGATTCTTGCTGCTAAACTAAACTGCAGCCCATCTGTTTTCCATTCCCAACAATGAATAGGCCGGAATTTATGCAAAAAAATTTTACTCTAGGATTTGAAGGTTTAAAGAGCAGTTACCTCAAAATCTGGTGCATCTTCCCACTTTCAGAGATGTCTTTAGAGGAGCTTTTTGTGTTCAGGCTTCTTACGGCTGTGTTTGAACACTGCTTGAAAAGATTCAGGAGTTTTGCTTGACAAATGCTTGCTGTGATCCAAGGCCCATATGGCTTGTTTTGGAGTGTGTAAAGGTCATTGCTTCTGTTAATACAACTAGTACAAATACTTCCCTGCCATCTAACGATGTTCCTCCTTATTCAGATTGGCAGTCATTTTCCCCCCACAATCTGGAATTTCCTTTCAATGTGGGCTGTTGAAGTGGAGATGATAACAGTTTTAAAATCAAAGGTTGAATGCTTCTGTTGAGTTATACTTGGAACCAACCATGTTCTGTACAGTGAGAACATCCCATATGGAAAGGACATATGTGTTGGATGCAATAATACATAAATAGTGGATACAATTTTATATAACCCTTATATTCTTATAACTGTTACATATAATCTTCTAATGAGACAGGTGAAATAGATTACTTCAGATGACTGATATTTAAGTCCATATGTTGAAAGCTTACACAAGAGGGAGTTTTAAGGCAGATTTAGCTGTACATGATTTTTCAAACATTTACATTGCCTTAAGACACTCTTGAAACCCTGGCTGAACTGTTCTTACACAATAAAACTGGAGACAGCACTGGAACTTCACGTTGAAGATCCACCCTGGATGGACATATGCACACAAACATTCATAAATTGTCCAATATAAACTCTTTAGACTATTTTTTTTCCAGGTTTAGTTCAAAAAGCCACTAAGCTTTTGGAGGAATAAAGTAAGTGAAAAGTTTCAGTACAAATTTTAGAGCTAAAGTTAAAAGAATCCTGACAATTGTTTTTGCTATGAAATTTCAGCATTG
Organism: Campylorhamphus procurvoides; assembly: GCA_013396655.1. Lineage (NCBI taxonomy): Eukaryota > Metazoa > Chordata > Aves > Passeriformes > Dendrocolaptidae > Campylorhamphus > Campylorhamphus procurvoides. The sequence goes on along the minus strand of WBMV01000659.1, from coordinate 77,161 downwards.
CCAAGATGTGGAGCTGGGCTGTGGGAACTGGCAGGAGGATAAATAACCATGTCATCACTGAGCTCTCCCTAAGAATAACCCACCCAAATGTAGAAGATGTCTAAGCTTCAGGGAGGAGGAGGGGAATAAATCTCAGTTTGCAGATGGCCAGTGAAGACCTGTTAGTACTTGGCAGCCAAACTCCCTAAAGAATCTGGGCACAATATCTTCCCATCTTGTCCTTGTCCTGTCCTCCCCAGGCTCAGCCATCAGCCCCCGCAGAGGAGCCTGAGCACTGAGCTGCCTGGAAGGATGGCTAAAATGTGGGACGGTCAACATAATAACAGTTTTGTTGATTTTAAAGGTGATGAAATAATTTTTCTATTCTTAAGAAGCTATAGTAGTTTTGTGAACCTGCATTACTCATTTCAGAAGTAAGGGAACAGTGATGATGCATTTTATGCTCACATTAAGTTAGTTGCAATAATTTTTTTCCTCATAACCATTACATTACTTTACAGAACTTTCCAGAAATTAGGAAAATATTTGTTTTTTTTCCTCTGTTGACTGAAACACTGGAATGAGTTTTGCCAGAAAAAGTTTTAAATGTTATTCTTCTGATTTTTTCTCTCTGTTTTTTCATTTTTCTGTCACTAAATATGAACCATTAACAGTGCTTTGTGAGAATCTTTCGGGGAGGAGGTCTGGGGAAATACTTTATTCTCTTAACATATGTTCCATGGAAATAATCGCCTATCAGATGCAGAACCTAATGGCTTGTGGTCATGCAGTTATTAAGGCACATTAAGTACTGAAATGGAGCTTTTTTTAGCAGTACTCTGACAGCCAACAAGCCTTGGAAAAGAAATGCACATGTTTATTCTATGCTTTTTCATATACATGATAAAGAATTAGCTGAGTGCTTTAACTGAGCTGTGTGCCAGCCAATGTTATAGAAAAGGAACATTCAAAAGACTTCAAAGCTCTGTTGGTGCCTAGTGCAGGCTTCAAAAGAACCCAAAATCTGGTGTCCTTTATTCCCAAAGCATTTCCTGAGATCCTCCTTGTAAATGGATCTGAGCCCTGTGAACCTTTTGGAAGGTTTCCATCTTCTTGTGAAATTAAGTAATTTTTTGTTTGCTTGTTTATTTGGTTTCTATTTAAATAATTGAAAATACTGTGAAATAAACTGGGTGGAAAAAAAAAATCCTACAGTGAATTTCAATGGCCAGAGCCAGGATATTAAAGAGTAGATTAACTAAGAATAGGAATATTTTAACCAGCATGACCACTACAAACTCAACTTCACTCAGGAATGTGAGTTTTGCTTCTCACCCAACACATGATTCCTTAGTCAACAATTTTGCAGCTTTTCAGCCCTATGAAAGAAAAACCTGACTTCTTTAAGCTGAGTTACCTAGAAATCCATTCTTTTCTTTTTTTTTTTAATTATTAATAGCAACTTTATTATAACCATTATTGACATGGTCAGACCCTTGCACTAATTTAGTGAGGATTTTCCCATCCTCCAAAAATTCAAGACCAAATTTCCATAAGTTCTGCCTTCAAACCGTTATGAATGTTATAGGGGGAGCTGCAAAGAGCCTTTTTTCACCCTCCTCCACACTCTCAGTGTGCCACCTCTGGTGCTCATCCACCCTTCTGCATCACTGAACAACAGGAATATTTATTTAATTATAAATGGAGTTAAATTCTGGCTGGTTTAATAAGCTGAAATGATAAAGCAATAGGAAAATGAGCTAAATAACAAAATTTCCTGGCAGCCACGAAATTGGATGCAACATTCTACTCACTGTGACAGCGACCCTTCCTTCTTACCACGCCTTCTGCTCTCTGCAGGGAGGTGCCACCAGTCACTGACGCAAAACCCCTGTGGCCCTTGGAGCAGTGCATGGCTGGTGCTGCAAGTCATCTGGCGTGTTATCTTTTACGTCTTTCCCTTTAAAAATATTCAGAGATGCTGTGAAGCTTGTTCCACAAGTCATTTCCAAGTAAAAATGGGCTCCTACTTTTTTTTTTTTAAGCACATTGATTCACACTGACACATGTGCATGTAACTTCAGATTTCCCACAGATTTCTGTATCTTTTGGTAGCCTTCAGTTATACACTATGAAATTACATGTGTTTTTATAGGACAAACTAATGGTATTGATAGCCCTTAAACACTGCTCCTATAGCAACTGCTGGATTTTGGGATGCTTTAAGTAACCAGAAATTTAAACATCAACACTGAGAATTAACTCAATATTGGAAAAGTTTGAATTAGTGTGTAAAGAAAGAAAGAAGGAGGAAGGGAGGCAGGCAGGTAGGTGGGCAGGAAGGGAGGGAGGGAGGAAGGGAAGAAGGAAGGAAGGAAGGAAGGAAGGCTCAAAAGGTCTCAAAAAAAAAAGAAGAGAAAAAGACCCTACATTTATTATTTTTTTTTTCATTCTCAGGGTTTTCAGCATGTCAGTTTAGTAAATCTGACTCACTGCTTTTATCTCTTGAGGCTGGCAGTTTGGGAAGCAGATTTCATTACAATAAAAGAACAGGTGCCATTTATATTCTTAACAATTTTTTTATATCACTGCATAACATACATATGTCTTACTGCTCCAACACAAAACAGAAGCCCTGAGCACTATTTACTGATTATTCCACACCATTTTTCTTAAGAGCAGCACTGTTCCCCTGTTCTGGTCAAACTCTAATTAACAGTGTGATAGCATCACTGTAACATTGTGCAATTATTATTTTAAATAATGCTTAGTGTGTACTGATGCCCTTTTCTGTCAAAGTATTACTGTGTGTTTTGGCACAAAGATATCTGCATTTCTATATCTCCTACCAATTTTACAAAGGTTTTATAAGGCTTAATGAATGGAAAACACTTTGAAAAGCAGTAGATAAAAGGTAATTTTGAAGGGAGTCATTAGTAGTAAATACCCTCATCAAAATTTCTCTGGCTAATCCTTTCTGCTCTGGCTGTGCTGACAGACCATCCTCCAAGGTTATTCTAATGCCAACTTACAGACAACTCTAAGAGTCACTTATAGTCACAACCTTGCTGGCACCAATGTCACCCTCTTCCCAACTCTGCTCAGTTTAAAATGTGCCACCTTCCCACTACAGATCAATAGAAAAAAGAAATCCATAGACTCTCTAAGAGTGTCACCATTAAAACCAATATTGTGTAACTGGAAATCAGCAGCTTCAATGAATGGCAATATATGGCTCCATTTTGTAGGCACAACCTTTATATTTGAAAGTTTGCTGACAGATGGGTTCCCACTGGTGCTATAATTACACCATGCCTAAAAGTCATCATTAGTTTAAAATGTAGAGGTCGTTTTTTCATATAATGAATAGTCTTGTGCTGGTTACTAGCCTTTTCTTTTAGTACCAGTTTCAATGGAACTCATTCATTTAGTTCACAGTTCCTCTAGTGGCAACTGCATCCCCCTTGGCGTCAGCGTGGGAATTCCAGGCTGACAACCTTACCTGGGAATTGCAGGTTCACAATGCCCCTCTTTAAAAGGTCTGTAATTGTCAGACAATGGTACTTTGTTGTTCACAGGGTCCAGGGGAATGTCCTTTCCAGTGCTCTAATTAAAGCTCTACACCTCAATAGGTCTCCCGTGCAAGAAGGGAACAGGAACACAAGTGTTTAACTCAGGTGGGAGGGTAATTGAGACTTCGGAAAATGTACTGTGAGACACTGCTGCTAACCTGGGGAGGGAAACCATCAGAGAAGAGAGAGACTGCAGTTACCAAAACCTGCAATACAAAGGTCATTTTGCACAGTCATTCCAGCGTGAGGTGCTCATACAGAACTGTGGCCCTGGGAATGTTTGGCTGTGTTTGATTCACAAGCTGTCCATGTTGCTTCTAGATTAAGTTTTTTCCTCACTTTTCTCTAACTGAAAAAATGTTAATTTGTCAGAACATTGTTTTTCAAGTTTGGGGTGGACAAGAACATATTTGAAGCTTATTAGAGGATGAAAGCATTTACTGTGATTTGCAGTGTATACTTCATTTCAAATTTCAGTATTTCTAGACCATTTTTGTGTACTTCAGAGGGAAAGTTTACCTGCATTTGAAATAAACTTTCAAATGAAAACTTATGCAAATGACAACAGGGAGATGTGTTTAAAATCTGTCAAAACTAAAGGTTTTGATTTTTGTAAAGGATTGTGTTTGTCTTTTGGGGGGGGCATGAATATTTAAATGAAAGCAATATGTGGTTTGAAAATGCCCATCAATGTCAAGTGTCTACATTTGTCACACAGTTCCAGTAAACTGTCTTTTAGTTGTGCATCCTGACAGCTGTGGATCTTATAGATCCTCTCACCGCTTTGTTTCCTCAGTCAGCCACTTTAACTCTGAATTAAAAACCCCACACTCAGACACATTTCCAAAGAGGAACAGCAACAGCATTGCTTAAATCAGAGAAGTGGAACTGGGCGAATTTATTTGCCTCACCATTCCACTGTGAAAAACCTGGAGATCTTCTTAAAAACATTTGAGTCTCAAATCAACGGGAATGGAAAAGCATTTTTTTATTGAGCTACAAATATATTCTGAAATGATTGTCTTGTCTCCTTCTACGTATTAAATTATTTTTACCAGTCATTTTTATGACTTCTCTCTCCTCCTCAGGCAACAAAGCACCTGAGGGATGTGTCCCTGTGGTGCAAACGAGGACTGCTGGTGTGATACTGCTTGGGAAGGCCAAGGCTTGGATGTAGCCTGAAATTCTGATTCATTTTTGAATTTGGAAAGCTGCACAAGGGCCATGTCAGGATTTTTGCTGTCACAATCTATCTTTCAAGGTGTGTATGATGCTCTTCTTAAGTGGGCTTGAAGTAGCTCAGTCTCTGGTTCTTTCTTTTTCTCTTTGCTGTTAATTATTTCTTGAATCCACTTGACTATTATCCAGCGTCATTTCAGATGTGTCACAGAGAGGATTAAAGCAGCTGGGCTGGAGGAAGGCAATGTTACTGCAGTGAGGAAGGGCAGGCAGGGAAGTGCTGTGCTGCAGGAGGATGGCACAGCCAGGCACAGGCACAGGCACAGCACAGTGTGGGACCCACGGGAGCTCTGCAAGGGCCCAAGGAAGGGAAATGTTCCTGACTCATCCTGGCTGTGTGCAAGATTTACGTGCACAGTCTGTGCCTCCAGTCAGCTCAGCCTGGGAGACGTGCCCTGGGCTGTGTGAGCCACAGGAACGTCCTTCTCTATTTTCTAGAGATTCCTTTCCACTTAAGCAATGCAGACGTTTGTTTTGGTACCCAGCTCTGACCCCTTGCAAGCTTCACCCGGCTCCCTCGCTGCTCCTGGGCAGTGTTTCCCCAGCCCACACACACTTTCCTGCCATCTCCCAGGCTGCTCAGGCTCCCAGCACACTGAGCTGCATCTCCCAGGCTCCCACACACATCCCTGCTCACAGCCTGCCTCCCTCGGAGCTGGGGCTGCTCTCACTCCAGCACAGCACAATGGATATCCATTTGACCAGATTTCACCCGCTATATCCAAAGAAAATCCCTGAGGCCAGTCATTAGGCAATGTTAATTATGGCAATCAGCCTACCCAGTCTGACCTAATTATAAATAATTAGCTTATCCCTTTATTTCCAAACCTCTTCCCCAGCGAGACAGTGCTTTTAAGAATTTTTAAACTGGCAAAACTCCCCTACAGATTTGCTTTTCAGCTGTAACAACCTTGATATTAAAGGCCTGAGTTTGTGAGAAAGGCATGGCCAACATCTCACAGACGTGGGGAAGATTCCTTCCTTAAGGAATTACAAGCCGTAATTCTAAAGCTACTTCACTGGTGTAGGATATCTGGTGGGATTTTTAAAAAATGGTTACAGACACCAAAACACCACTAGGTGCCCATTTGCCTAATAAAAATCTTTCTTAAATGCCTTTTTTAAAATCTTGTGCTTTTGGATTGTAGTGATTGCAGCAAACAAAGTGTGCAAGGCACAAACTATTGTCGTTGCCAGTTGTGCCCAGTTATGCCCAGTTAAGACCATTGCTCACAGTACTCTCTGGCCAAAATTTAACACCAAAATGTTAAAAATTATTTTCTTTCAGTGAAAGAGTGCAATATTTTTATTTTTGCTGCTTCAAACAGCAAAGATTTGTCTCATCTCTAAGTAGATATTAACTAGTCCTCACCTGTTGGGAAAAGACAAACTCCATATGAAACCAGGTTGCTTAATAAGTTTATGTTTTGCTGCTCTTGCATTTTGGAAATGGGTACTGCACTGTGAAGCATCTCTGAGGAGTAATGCACTTGATGTAACCAAATGGTGTCTCCTTGTAGTCTAAAAACATCTCTCCAAATTACTCTTCCAATGAAAGCTCTTTGAGTTTTCTAAGTCCTCCTTTCTGACCCAAAGAAACACTTTTTCTCGAGTTCACATGGGTGATTTTCACATATTCTCATACGTCCATGCCAAGCAGGATGTACCTGTCATTTCACCTTCTTCTTGCACCTCTCCCTCTCCAAGGCCACCAGTCAATACAGATTCCTGTAACAGAGCCCCCATGGGATTAGGATCTTCTAAACAGTTTCTAGGTTTTTCCCACCCACATCTGAAAAATGCTGTAGGTGTTTCCCCTTTTCAGCCTTCATGCCAAGCACAAGTTTATATTGTCATGCACTGATGGACCTTTCCCCCTTACGTTTCCCATTGAAAAGTATGCAGTTAAACCCAGTCAGTGATGTCAGCCTAGGATCATTTGGAAATAAGTCCTATTCCAAGGGTTTGTGCTCCTGGCTCATTTGTGCTAATGCAAAGTACTCCCAAATGTGTCAAAATTGCCTTCTTTGAATACTAAGTCAAAGCTCATTAAAGGAAACTTATTTTTTTCCTCCAACGATGCCCAGGTTTTCGGAATGAAGCCCTTTTTACAGAATTCTCCCAAGGCTGTCTCCTGCCTTTCTTAGAAATGACATTTGCAAAGTTAAAGCCCCCTTTATTTCTATGCACAGCATTTATCAATAGTTAGATCTGTAAATAGCAAAGCTCTGCTTGGTCAGAAAGGCAACCTGTGTGATGACATTTTACTCAAGACTAATATTCTAATAACTTCAAGTGGACACTGACTGCAAAAAGACTACTTGCTCTGTACCATGAATTCTAACCTCAGTCTGTGGAGAGGATAAGGTTACCCTAAAATGCAATTTTTCAGTTTTAGGAAGCATATAATACTAGACCCTTGGAATACTAGCCCAGCCCAGTGCTGGGCTAAATGGATACTTGATCATTGCAAATCCCTGTATTCTGTTCTGTTTTACATGAAAGAAATGTTCTTGGATCATGGAAACTGCCTTGTTGCAATAGATGTTTTGTGCCAATTATCACAGATAGCACACATTTGCAGATCAAACTACTCTCACCAGTCTCTCTGTATTTTTCTTACACCACTATAATGTGCACTTTAACTAAATAAGGACTATACTGTTAAATGTATAATTACCACTGTAATAGAGAAGTGCCCTTTGTTCATCATGACAAATTGCAGAATCATAGAGTGGTTAGAGTTGGAGGGGACTTTAAAGATCATCTTGTTTCACCCCCTTGACAGAGGCAGAAACACCTTTCACTAGCCCAGGGTGCTACAAGCCCTATCCAACCTGGCCTTGGACACTTCCAGGGATACAGGGGCAGCCACAGCTTCTCTGAGCACCCTGTGCCAGGGCCTGCCCACCCTCCCAGGGACGAGCTTTTACTGTATATCTCACCTAAATTTCCCTTCTTTCAATTTAAGCCCATTCCCCCCTGTCCTGTCACTGCAGTTCCTGATGAACAGTCCTTCTCCACCTTCCCTGTAGCCCCTTCAGACGCTGGAAGGTGCTCTGAGATCTCCACACAACCCTCTCTTCCCCAGGCTGGACAGCCTCAGCTCTCCCAGCCTGTCTCTATAGGGGAACTGCTCTTGTCCCCTCAGTAACTTCATGGCCTCCTCTGGACTTGCTCCAACTGTTCCGTGTCCTTCATATTTTGGGAGCACCAGAACTGTACCCAGTTCTCCAGCTGGGGTCTCTTGAGGGGAGAGTAGATGGAGAGAATCCCCTCCCTCAACCTGCTGGCAGAGGTATGATACACTTTGGTAACATAAAAGAATGAATAAGCAAAATCCTCATGACAAAAGCCCTCTGTTAGGGATGATAAATTAAATGTATTTTAAAAGAAACAAAAAAGACATGACACACTTTAAGCCTCATTTCTCCATGGATTCTTCTCCTTGCTTTTATTCTAACCCTTTAACATCATCTGCCTTGTCTCTTGCTTTTGCCTGAGTGCTACAAAATGCTCCTTCCCTCTCTTGCTGCCCTTTGCAGCCCATTATCCTGCCCCAAAGGAAGCTGCTGCCTGTGTCCTGTTCCTTGCAGGAATTCCTCCACACTGCTCCCCTTTCCTCCCTGTATAATCCAATGCTCTCTGGCAGACTGGCTGGTTCTTATCTCTGATTCAGCAGAGGTGTCAGGGTGTCCCAGGGAGCCATCCATCACCAGCCCCTCTGGAGCAGCTTCTTAGAAGTTCTCTGTGAAACTAGAGTGCTTTTGGAGGGCTGGAGAAACAGCACAAGAAGCTTTTACCACCACTACCTTTCATAGATCATCTAGCCTGACTGATGATAATACTGAGAATTAAATATTTATGGGCTAGAAGCATGGGAAAGTTTTGAAATATATGTTTTAAATCTATATGAGAGGAGTAATGTCAAAGCATGTAAGAAGCTTTATGCAGTATGTTGGCAGAGGTTCTGTCCTGCTGGAACTGCTGTATTCATTCTTTCTTCATTTCTTCATTATTTTATAGAAAGCACACACTCATGAAGTTAAAAATATGGAAGATAAAAATCACAAAAAGGTGAAATAGAAGACAGAAATTGTCTCAGGTTTTTTGTCTGTTTAACCACTAGAAACAAAGAAACAGCCTGTCATGGTGCTGGAGTACCACTCAGGGCAGATAATGTCTATATATACACAATACAACAGTGAATCATTTGCTATGTTATCCAGGGCTATGATCTCACCTGTCCTCCTCTTCCCACAACAAATGCCTAAATGTCTTCCCACACCATGTCTTAAAAGCTTGTGGCTGCAGCATCCATTGATACAGAGGAAGAAGAAATGGAGAAATCTGTCTTAGCAAATCAATCCTTCTCCCTTCCATTAAAAGGCATCGTCTACTCACAGTTCTTGCTGTGAGCAATGTGAACTTGCTGGAGGAAGATTTAGCCTCATACCTTTCAAAAAAATCCCATGAGTTCCTCATGGCATTTGGTATGTCAATGCACTTAAAGGATTTTTAGCCAAGTAGGCCAATTTCAGTTGTTATGAGCTGCATTTTGGTACAGCTATTGCCTTCCACCATAAACACGCCAAGCACTGCTATTATTATTATTCATTCTACTTGCCTTAATGACAGTAAAGAAGTACTTGTGCAAGGTTAAAGTGTGTTTCATTCCCCTGGAAGATTAGTGATATTTCTATAATCTAAAAGTGAAGCCCTACATATCCTAGATATGAAACCTGACAGAGTAATCTTTTATTCCCATTCTAAGCAACCATTTGCATGAGTGAGTATTCTTAGGATTAGTTGCATAGTTTGAAAATGTCCAGGGCTTGTTTAGGATTAACAGACTGAAGAAACAAGGCATTTTTAAATTAAACTGCTGGAGTTTAAGTTTCCTTAATGGGTCATCACAACCTTTTTTCCTGACTGAATGGATTTTTCTAAACCACATTGTATTGAGAAAGTCTTTTCATGTCAGCTAAAAATACAAAGTGTTTGGCTACATGATCTACATAAATAAAAAAAAGAAACAGTATCGAATATAAGAATTTCCATCAGTGCAGAGCAGCATAAAGTCTGTGCCCTACATAAATGTTCCTGGCTGCTGTTCAGAAAGGCTGCTTTCACCTACAGTTATGAATTTAGACCTGAAACACCAAGTGCATGAATTGTTTCCATAGGTACCACTAATTTTCTTGTCCACCCCTTTTGTGATCTGAGATTAAACTTCAAAAAGTGAACCTAGGAAACGAAACACCAGCACCTGAACTGAGATCTGGTGACATCTGGGACCTCTGGGAACTCTGAAAACATGATCCACAACTAAGCCATAAATAAAGCACCCTCAGCTGAGAGCACCCTTGCTTTGAACACCACACTCTTCCTTCTCTTTTGGTTGCAATTGCATTTTCCTCCATAATGTCTGATCTTCTTCTGGAGGGATTTTGAACAGGCTTTCTGCAGTTCTAAGTGAGTTCTCCAGCTCCACTGGCCCTGCGGCGCCTGCTGTGTCTAATTCCCAGTGCATGTGGAGCTGTCCTTGTCCAGCATTCCAAACACTGTTTGGGTGGAAGACTTCCAGCACCCACTTATCTACAGAGAAAGACATGCCCATCTGGCACCAGCAGTGGCTGGTTGGGAGATCCGTATCTTTTAAGGAATGGCAAATGGTAGGATCAGCTGAATCGTGCCAAGGAAAGCGGAGCATTCTCTGTGTTTTTCATAACTTTGGGGAGCTCATTCTGTAACATCACCATTGCACCAGGAAAGTCTGTTTTTAATATAGACTAATAAACTTAACAATGTTGTAATGAGACCAGGCGCAGATTTATCTTCATGTGAACATAGGTAGGTTTCATATTAAGCCTTTCAGCAAAGCATTTAAATCTGGGATTTGAGTAATCACCACGTGTAACTGTTTTATGGAGCTCGGTCTGGGACTAGAGAATTCTGATCCACCATCTCCGTGGAAGCCCAAATTCCAAGAGCTGGACAACCTCTCTGGGGGAGGGATCGGTCAGATCAACAAAGGTACTGATTTTCAGAGAGGCTGAAACCAGAGTAAACTGGAGACAAGAGGGAAAGCAGGACATGCACAGATCACATATCATCAGGTGACAAGGAGAGGACAAAAAATTTGAGTGCCTCTATCCTAGTATTCTAGCTGTGCAAATAAGTTCTATTAAAATATTTAGTCATATATCAATAATGCTCATGCCCATTGAGTCATGTTGAATACTACAGATATCAGCATTTTACCTAAAGCATATAGATCTATATATAGTCTTCTATTTTTGCTATTTCCTACTACAAAACAATCATTTTTTCAAAACCAAGGCCAGATCAAAAGTTTGGGTCAGAGACTTTTTAATTTGTGGTGATCGGTCATCAATAGTGAAATGCAATTCGGTCTTACAAATAGAAGAATAGATTGCTAAATAAGAGAATTCTTGAATCAGAAATATTAACAAATATGCTTATCTGGTGCAATTAAAAGTATGAATAAGATATCTGATGTCATGTTACTCTAGAAAAAATTCCATCTAAATTTTCTATGGAGGTTAAAATATTTTCACATAATACTATCCTTATCAAAATATTTAGATGTTTGCTACAATATTCCTAAATTCAAATATGTGCCTTAAATTATGTCTATTAGAAAATTCTGGGTTTCTCTATGGTTATGATTTCCTATAAAACCCAATCAGAGATTAGAGTGAGGGTATCTCAATAACCTCTGAAGCTGATTTTCAAGTCCTGTTTCAAACTAGTCAGTGTCAGCTTTTTAGTCAAAAACATAAGCCTTGTCACTGATGAGTGACTTGGATCAAGACAAGTAGGTTTAAACCACTGGGTATTAAGATGATTCAGTTCTAGGCCGACATGTTTACTAAGAACATAAAGCTGTATATAAAGATTCTAATTGAGAATTTTGATGCCCACTCTGCATCCTAAATCAGAAACTGGATTTTTCAGTCCAGAGTGGCAAGTGATGTGGTCCTGTCGTGTAGTTCAGAGCAAGGCTGGGCTGTGAGTGATCACAGTTCTATGCACTTCCAACCTCCAAAAGAAGACAGGGAGGGTTGACATCCAGCCTTAACTCTGCTATCAACTTTGCCTTCCAATCTAACTATAGATGATGTGGGGTTAATGGTCAGATCTATTTAGAACTGGATTTTCCTCTGTTCATGTTTACATTCCAGCTCTGCAACCTTTGCTACATGAAGTCTAAGGAATTATAGTTGAAGAGAGAGTAACTACAACCAGACTGTGTGTGCACACTAAACTTAATGAATTCTGTGAAGTCTGGAAGAAAATCCTATGATCTGGCCAACACAGTCAGAAAATATCATGGCTTCATAGTTGTTGCTATTATATAAAGCCAGATTATTAATACTTTTTTTTTTAGGTGCAAACAACAGAAGGATATTTTCTTGAAAAAGAACAATATGCACTTTCCCCCCATAAATACAGAATTTGTCTCTTCTACTGACTGAAAAACCCAAGAGGAAAAGTCCTGTAACTCTGTGGCTGTGATGTTTGCTATGACTTCATGTGAACTTTTTGAGATCTGCTTTAAAAATCATAGTTTGTTTGCAAGTACTGTAGCAGTATTTGAATTTCTGTTGATTGGAGAGAAATGCCTCCACAATCCTCAATAGATGTTGAAAGTGGATAAACATTTTCCACAATCTACATTTCCTCAGCAATTCCCTTTCTTTTAATTGCACTGTTTCTTTTTATTGCACTAATATTTTCCATTAGTTTCTAAATGAAGCAGATGTTTTTCCATCAGTTTGGGATTTTTCCTACCAAAATATTAGCTTCTCTTTTCAGTGTTATATAATGGTTATGGCTGGTAAAACTTAATGAAATAACTATTCCTTCCTCGTGGCGCGGATGTTCTTCCAGCCTGATGCTATGGTTCATTCCCAGAAAAATCTGTCACTGTAGAATGGAAGAGGGATTTAAGAATCAAAGTAAAAATTGGGATTTTTTCCAAAAATGTATAATTTTTGTGGTTTACACCTTAGGTGACATGAATCAGCATAACTGATTCCAAGAAAGAGATGTTAACACTTGCTAAGGCTTTATCTTCTTCAGTTTGTTGGTTTTTGTTGTTGGGGTTTTTTTTTTAGTGCTTTTGTTGTAAGCAGCAGGAACTGAATATTCATGAGACTGACATTTAAAATTGGTTAAAATTTTTTTTCAAATATCAGTGACTCATGCCAGCAATATTTCTTTTTACCTCTTTGAAACCCAATCCCAACCCAAATATCAGAATTCTTTTTTTTATCACTCTTCTCCATTTATTTAGAGGAACTGTACTAGACATATCCTTTCATCAGCTATTGACAGACAAAAAGAAATAAAATACTGATAAATTGCTCCATGATAAATTATTCTTTTGCTTGAGTCAGAGGGAGTCAAGTCCTAAATTTGCTATAGAAAAGTAGAAACCATAGTGTACTTAAGAACACTCAGAGTCATTTAAATCTGAGCATGTATTCTCTTTTCAAAGGATTTCTTTCAAAAGGACTGTTCTGAATCTACTGCCAGTTGCTTTGAGGACCTATTTTTCCTTTACAATTGACAAGTAATTTTAAAATAAAATATTAAAAATACACCATTGAAAAAAAATGTATCTGCATAATAAAAGAAAGACTATTCTAATAGAGCCAGACTAAATCCAGATGAAATTATCAGTCTTCTTTATGAAAGATAATGAGATGATTTTGCAAATGTTCTCAGCATTCCCACAAATCACTGTGTTATTGATGGCTTATATTTGGTTTAGACACTTAGAACTTCAGAGGCTTGAAGTACTTTATTTTCTTTCTTGAGTCTTTACCATTCCTCTACATTATGTTAATTAGAACTGGTCTAACACATTATAATTTTCAATTATGTTTCAATTTTCTAAATACATAAATTGTTATGGTATAATGTAAAACTCCAAAGGTGTGTGAAAACACTTGATCAGAAAATTGTATCATAATTAATTGTTTTATAAAACTTTTTCTCTTTCATATAGATATAATATATCTAAATACTTGAGGGGATCAGTAGGTCAGGTCATGAAAAACTGCTGAAAACAGCCTTATAAAAGTCAATGTGTTCTGATCAGTGATGAGAGGAACACGAGAGTATTCCAAGCTGCTACTCACAGTTGTTAAACCCAAGACATAAAAATCCTGTTTCATCTCATGTTGCCAAGGATTCATTAGCCACAGGAAAAAAACAAAATGTGAGGCAGAGATGGGAAGAGAAACAAAGTTTACTTTACATTTTTAAGGTTCTAAATATGTTATTGACAGGAATGAAGATGAACATGTCCCTACACATATGAACTTCGTTTCTCCCGAATGCATAAAGTCTTCTTTTTGTGGCCTGCTTTTCCTGGTCTCATGTTATTGTACACCTGCCTTTCTGTGATTCTTACGTACTAAACTTCAGCCTTTGACAAGCCTTCAGAGCTCACTCCATTATACATGCAGACAAAAGTTAATGAGAGTGCAATTTTAGGGATTATTCTACAATAAACACAAACATATGGTGGGTTTGAGTAAAAGGCTTGTCACAGTAGTTCTATTGATTCGAGCAAAAATTGTGAATGTGAACTTTATAGAACTGTTCATTAAAAATATTTTGTTTATGTATATTCAGAAGACTCTAATAATTGAACTAGAACAGATGAATACCTTGAGCTCACATCAATAAATCTGGATGGAGACTGAGGCCTTGTGTGGTTCAGATTGAGAGGGAAGGAAACTCAGGAGGAACTTGGCAAGGCAAGCAGAAAAGAGGTGTCTAACAGCCAGTGTGGATGGATCATTAGCCAAGATAATCTTCTTAGTATTCAGATGTGATAAAGCAGCCAGATGTTTGGGCAGAAAAAGGAGTTGAAGGCTCCGGAGGCAGAGAGATTTTTTCCTCCCAGAGCTGTAAGGAAGTAACAATGTATATAGTTAATATTCTCTTGCATTCTTAATAGTAAAGCCTCAGCCTGATCTGTGGTATTTCAGTAGGGGATGGAGTTTAAGCTTTACCAAACCCACATTTTCTTAAGATACAAAAATCCCCATAATGGATTATGTTGCCAAAAGCACACCTGTGTCAGCAAGAATTTCTGAGCACATCAGGGACATTCAGTCCCAGCAAAGCTCAGCAGAGGAATGACAAGTGATTGATTTGATTTCCTAAGATATAAGATGATCCATTCTTTACATTTTGAAGATAATAATTAGACAAACGTCTGATTCCTGTAATGTAAGGATGCACATGATGAAATCTTTATCTTGAGAAAAGAGTTTGGGTATTTTCCTGTGATCCCTTCTCCTTAAAATCTCTGCTTGAGACATCCAGAGCCAGACGATTCCCTGGACTCCAGTACTTGGGGATACAAACTTCTGTGTTCCCAGTAATCTTTAGATTGTGCACTAGTACTTTCCCACTCACATTTCTTTCAAGACGAATATGTCACAGGAAGTACAGCCTTGGAATGATGTGAACAGCTCTAGTTGTGAAAGAGGTAAAGATACAAGAAGAGTCCTGACCAGGAAGTATTTTTATTTTCATTCCAAATTTGTCTTTGGCACAACACCCTTGATATAGATACATATTTTTGATCATAGTTAGACTATTGATACATTCATCATTCTTTTCTCTTGCCAATATTAGGTTACTATACTGATTTAAATGAATATTACATCTTGTTGATTAGTCTATGCACTGAAATAAATCAATCAATCTCTTATTTGCAAAACTTAATAAGATGTTGGAAAGAATTGATGTTAGCTGAGGTCTTCTGAAAAATAAGTTATGCATTGCCATAAAAATCTCCATCTCTGAGCAAACAATCTTGATTCCATGGTGGGCAAAGCATCCTACCAACTGTATTTATATGTAGGCCAACCAATTCTATATATCTAGGACAGCCAGAAGAAAGGTGGGTTGCAGACACTTAATTTGAAGGGCATTATTTTTAGTCCACTAAGGACTAGTGGCATGAAAACAATTAGGAACTTTTGTCAAGTTAATTAAATTTTAGTAAGTGTAGTAGCCTCAGTGGGTTTAGTACACCAGAGAAAATGCTAATTAAAACTTAAATTCTTTCTGGTATAATAAGCAGCTCTAACTCTAGTAGCAAATGAATGTTTTGCATACTGATAGATATTCAAACACTGATTTTTAAGTAGATGAGGGTGAACCCTTAAATGATTCAGATCTGCTGAAGGCTCACTTGAGAGGACCAACACCTATGTTACATCTTGGAGAAATCCACCTAAGGAACATTAAACAATCTGGAACACCTAATTTTTAATAGAAATGGTGTCAACTTTGCAGGGTCCAAACAAATGTAAAGCAATTCAAATGCAACAGAAATGTAAATATTTAAAAATATGGGGCAAAAGAAAGAATATAATCCTACCAACTACTCTTCCCTGCTTGCTTTTCCTGGTCTCTTGCTAAGCAACAGAGATTTCTTGAGGTGTGTTGATCTGTGGCAGGTACAAGAAGACTGGCTGTGCATTTTTTTCATGTTGTTTGATTTTCAGTGGTCAGTTAATCATTTAATATCTTCTAACACTACCTTGTTCATCATTATCATCTTGAAAGAAAACACCTACAGTAGCCTAAGGGTTAAAAAGACATACAAGAAGAAAGATGGAGAGAGATGATTGACAAGGGGCTGGAGGGACAGGACAAGGGCGAATGGCTTCACACTGACAGAGGGCAGGGATAGATGGGATACTGGGAAGGAATTGTTCCCTGTGAGGATGGGCAGGCCCTGGCACAGGCTGCCCAGAGAAGCTGTGGCTGCCCCTGGATCCCTGGAAGTGTCCAAGGCCAGGTTGGATGGGGCTTGGAGCAACCTGTGCTAGTGAAAGGTGTCCCTGCCCATCGATATTCTTTATAGTTCCTTCCAACCCAGACCAATCTATGATCCTAATTGTGTAATAATTCTAATTCTGCATTAATTCTAATTATACAATAGTAAAGCTTTGTCTTCATGTTATGCTTCTCATTTATGTGCTGATTTACTGAGCAAATTCAGACATGCAAAAGACTTTCCTTCAAAATTACAGTCCCCAACATGGACTGGAAACCCTTTGGCTTGAAATTTTATCTCCTTTCAAAAAGGTAAGCAAACAGCATTATGGTCTTTCCCTCTCCCATGGAGAATGGTATCTGACAAGTGTTTCTGCCCTTACCAAGGCTGGGCTGCATATCAGTGTTTGCATCCTTACCCTGGGAACAGGGCTGGAAAGAGTCCTCCCTCCTGAAGTGTGTGTGCTCAT
Organism: Campylorhamphus procurvoides; assembly: GCA_013396655.1. NCBI lineage: Eukaryota > Metazoa > Chordata > Aves > Passeriformes > Dendrocolaptidae > Campylorhamphus > Campylorhamphus procurvoides. The sequence goes on along the minus strand of WBMV01000659.1, from coordinate 60,063 downwards.
GTCTGCCAGAGTCAGCTCAGGATCACACTGCACATCTGCTCTGGTGCACTCTGAACACTGGGAATATAGATGAAAATCTTTTTGTCAGGTGGCTGACTGCTTAAATTCATCTGATAGTATGAGCTTGTAGTCATTTGGGCAATTAGTGTTCATCTTTGCAACCACTCAGAGAAAGGGTCAAACTTGGGACAGAGGGATCTGTAAATTACAGGTGATCTGCCTGACTGGGACACAAAGCTGCTCCCTGGGCAAAAGCAGCTGTGAGGACCAGTGTACACCTTGCTCTGCCCTCAGCACCACACTGCCTTTTTCACATCTTGCATCTCTTATCCTTATGCTGGAAAAAGGGTTGCTGCTTCTCAGTTAGGAACCGTAAGGAACCACTGCTCATCCCATCATGGATTGTGTGGGAGCCTTGGCAGGTAAAAGCAGAATACTCAGTTTGGGCAAAAAAGAATAAAGAAGGAAAAGAAAAAAAAGACAGAGAGCTTGCAGTCTGTTTTGTTTGGGTGTTTGATGATAAACCAGAATGGTTTCTATAGCCTGGAAATACACAGAGCACTCTTGAAGGCTGAGAGACAGAAAGAAACAGATTGCCTTTGTAGCCACTGTTCAGGAGTGCCTCTTAGCTCCCTCTGCTGAACCATTACTGACTCAAGTGTGTAAGTCAGCGGGTGGCCTTTTGATCTTTCTTACCTAATTAATATAGAATCATAGAATTCAAAATGGTTTGGGTGGGAAGGGACCTTAAAGGCCATCCAGTCTCACCCCCTGCCATGAAGGGGGGACACTTTCCACTAGCCCAGGTTGTTCTAACCTGGCCTTGGACACTTCCAGGGATGGGGCAGCCACAGTTTCTCTGGGCAACCTGTGCCAGGGCCTGCCCACCCTCATTGCTGGGAACAAGGGGAACTACCATCAGATTTCCATGATGCAGTCATCATCACCCTGTACAAGAAGAAAGGAGAAAAATCAGACTGCTCAAATTACCAAGGTATCACTTTGCTCTCCATTGCTGGTAAAATCCTTGCAAGAATACTTTTGAACAGATTAGTACCCGCTATTGCAGAAGAACTTCTACCTGAAAGCCAATGTGGTTTCAGAGCCAACAGGAGTACCGCAGAAAATGGTATTTGTTCTCAGACAACTGCAAGAGAAGTGTAGGGAACAGAACAAAGGACTCT
>WBMV01000659.1:0-58590 GCA_013396655.1 Campylorhamphus procurvoides | reverse complement strand
CGCTTCCATCAGCGCTGCCTCTGTACAATCCTAAACATCCATTAGTCTGATTACATGACTAATGTGTCTGTCCTTGAACAGGCAGAGATCACCAGTATTGAGGCCATGATGCTGGAAACACAGCTGTGCTGGGCAGGGCACATCTCCAGGATGGGGGATCACTGCCTCCCTAAGACTGTGCTCTGTGGGGAACTCACCACCGGTGCCACAAGAGAGGAGGCCCGAAGAGGAGATACAAGGACTCCCTGAAACAATCCCTCAGCCTTGGCCATACTGACCACCATCAGTGGTCCACTCTGGCCTCCAATTGGGACAAAGGGGGACACACCATCCATAACACTGTTCCTTTGAGAACACATGCAGAATCAATCTTGAGTTAAAAAGGCAATGCAGAAAGAACCGTGCCTTGCCAATACTGCCCTTGGAGACTTTCTGCTGTGCCTTTTGCGATCGGACTTGCCTATCTCACATTGGCCTTTTTAGCCACCAGCGTGCTTGTAGCAAGCATGGGTAGAGCCCTCGCAGATCTTCGTTTGTGAAACTTAGCCATGATGTATAATATAAAGGGACAGGAGGGGAAAGAGCTGAAATCAATTCTTATTGACTTTAAAGCAGAAATAAGTTTGCTGGGTATAGTACTGGTCACTGCAGAAATTCAAATAGAGTTGTGGTAGTTTCCAGCTGTGCAGTCCATCTTCATCAGGCATCGATACACATCTGGGAGCAGGAATTTCTTTGGCATACTCTATTCCTTGAAAATAAAGCCTGAAAAGACACCTTTTGAAATTTCCCCCTTCATTCCTTTCATGGCCATCCAGACTCGTCAGCTGATTTAGCAGAAGTATGTGCTCTACCCGTGGCTTTGACAGACATATCACCCTTGATTCATCTTTCAGTGTACAGAAGAACTATGACATGTCCCTTGGAGCTGCCTTAACAAAGTGATTTCTGTGGGATTCACTCAAAAAAGATGCAGAGTTCAAAAGCAGCCTGCAGAGAACTTTTTCTGGGAGCATTCTCCAATGTCAGGCAGAGTAAACAGTACGGGGAAAGCTCTGGCTGCCACAGATTCACTTTTGTCTGTTCCCAGGTGCTTCCATCCAGCAGGAAAACAACAACAGATCCTATTGCAGCCATCAAAAAACAATGAACATTTTAGTCTCCCTATAAGGGTGTTGTTCAGCATAAGTTAACACTGACACATCCGCAAAATCCTTGGACCTTGAGAGTTTGAGGCAACTTTCCTTCAGAAATGGAAATATGTTTTTAAGCTCTTTGGCAGCCTGGCTGTGGATTAGCAAATATATAATGAAAATGCACAACATCTTATATATCCATCTTCTATTCTGAAAAGTCAGGCTTAAATTATTGATAAGAGACTTGTAAACATATTCCTGTGTCATGCAAACCTGACTTACCTTTTGAAGTCTTCTGATGGGTCTGTTATTGAGGTTTTTCTTCTCAGAGGCTGAAGGTAGGCAATGTATACTTTTGCAATATCAAAATGTAATATCAGCTCAGCTCATCTGTAATGAACTATCACAAAGGAAAGAAAAGTTTCATAAAAGTGGAATTCTGTTTCCAACTCCCAGTGCGCAGCCTTTTCTACTTCACAGCCAACACTCCTGCCCATACTCTGAACTACTAATTAACTCAATAAAAGGAATAAATTTTCTATCAAAATTCATTTTAAAAGGCAAATGCAACAGCAAACCTAAAGTTTTAAATTCAACAAAAGGAAATCATGGTGCAAATAATTAATTTAAAAACATGTCATCTCGTACTTTTTAGAAAGCCATCTACCATACAAATCCATCCCAGAACAGAAACATTATTCAAACATGTTTGTTTCCTGCATGGCAAGCCATGGCAGGACACCGCCTGAACTCCTAACACAGGGTGACTGGTCACAGCCGAAGGAAGGCAGGTGTAGGTGCAGATAGTAGAAAGAAATCCCTCCCTGGGAGGGTGGGCAGGCCCTGGCACAGGTTGCCCAGAGAAGCTGTGGCTGCCCCATCTCTGGAAGCGTTCAAGGCCAGATTGGTTGGGGCTTGGAGCGACCTGGGCTAGTGGAAGGTGTCCCTGCCCATGGCTGGGAGTGGGACTGGGTGGGCTTTAAGGTTGTTTCCAACACAAACCATTCTGGGGTTCTGTGATCTCTGGCAAGGAAAACCAACACTGACAGAATGTTCATTTGTGAATGGTTTAGTTTTGGTTCTGGTTCAATATGGTTACTCATTAATAAGGAAGGTGCTATTTGTGGAGTTAATATTGAACAAAAATACAAGTGCTTGCTTAGCTTGGCATATCAGACACTCTGTGTGTGCTGTGATACACACAGTTCCTTGGTCATCACCATCTGGACATGTTTCACCTCCAGCTGGGATTTTCTGAGAGACGGAGTCTTGTTTCTTTCTTAGAATTGTCATTCCAGAATATAAATCCAAAAGGGTTGTTTATATGCTGAATGACAATTTCTTCCTTTCCCTGTTGCTGCCAAGGTATCTTCAATACAATACTTTATACCATATATATATATACACACTCAAGGATACTTATATATATTTTATACTATATATGCATAGTTAAGTATCCTTTTCAGACTTCAAGTTTGATTTTGTCCTTCATATCTCTCCTCCTTCTGTCCAAATTTTCCAACTAATAAAATTATTTTAAACATCGATGATGGCTGCTCTGTTCCTTGGGTAAATGTCCTTCAGCTGCTAAACATGAAGTCATGGAGCAAAGAGAGTAACTCTGATGGCTTAATCTTTTCTTGTATTCCAGAGTACCTACAACTTTATTGCAACAAATGGTATGAACCTTGAAACTTCATCAACAAACTAGATGTTCCCAGTCTATATTTCTGTCTTTTAGAAAGTTCAATGAGTATGAAACCTATTTGAGTGGCATCAGGTCCCTTCAAGGTACAGCTTCTATGGTTTCTGAGGGTGTGTGTTGCTATTGTAGCATTTTTGTTGTTTTCTCTTTGCGGGAATTTATTATTTGGAAACCAGATCAGAATAGTTGTACTAGTGGACAATATTGGAAGGGGTAGAAACTGGTATATTTTTGGAAGCTTCTCTACCATGTTTAGCTGCCAGATGCTCACTTGGAATGGAGTTCCATGCCAATGGACATAATCATCTGATTTTACTCTTTTGAGATAGGATACATCCTGCTATCTTTTCATTTGATTATGAACAAGATTTTCCCTTTTCCTGGCAGGTACAAACCCCATTTGTATGTGTGTGCAGCTGCAGTTGTGTAATTTCCAAACTGAGGACTCTGTCCTGCTTTGCTATTTGTCACAATATCTGTGTCACACATTCGGATTCACAAAGGTCACGTTGATGCCTCATTATTCCCCATTAGTGCAGCATCAATTCAGTGGAGAAATCAAGAAATGGGTGTCTCGGCATAGCAGCTCCGACAACTCCTTTTCCCATTTTTTCTTTGACTCTCCCTACCTAGATAGGAATCAAGAGCTCATTTTCTTATAACAGTGATTCATAACAGCAGCAAGATGAGGGGAACTGTGCTGGTGACTGATCATCTTAATATATTGAGTGTTTGCAAGGATACTGAGCTGTCTAATGTACTTAGTTATAATCAGACGAAAACTACTGCACTTAAGTACTTTAATTTACCTTGGACTACATTTCATGTGTCATTCTAGCTCCCTGATATCATTGCTTTTAGGAAAAAAAATTTCAATAATAAATCAGCATGAGCACATCTATAAATTCAGCAGAAGAGAGAGATTAGAGAACCTTGGTATCAGCTCAATTTTCCAGTCATATTCAACTACGTTTTCCAGGATAGGAAAGGGATAGAGAAAATGGTTTCATTAAGAGTCTGTGTTTATGTATTTAAATAGTGAAGTTTTTCTGGAGGCACAGTCCAACAGTCGGACCCCGCCAGTGATCATTTGTTAAAACTGTTCAAGGGTTTGAGTGCAGCAATCATTTACCTGAGGGAAGATTGCAAACTGCATTTTTATACTTCCCCAGGCTCCTAATGGTATGGAAATTGAAAGTTTCAGTTTTGCTCCATCCAATGTATATAATAGCATTAATGATCACCTTCATTGCCTTGTTATATCTGCTTCTACCAGTGTTCAACTAATACCTCCTGGCCAAGAACCATCAATTCCAGGAAGGATTAAATTTACTAAGATGCTTTCACTATCAGACTCACATGGAAGGCATATTTTGGCTATATTTATAAAATATTCAAAAACAAACACACAATATTTGCACCCGCTAAAGTCTTAGCAAGACAGTGCGTGGAGATATTTGCATGATAACACCAAGAAAAAGTTCGTGACTGAGAGGATGTTTGCTGGGAGTGATGCTGCCAGAGGTAAGTGAACTGTGTATTAAAGGCAAGTGATTCCCCAGCTGATAAAACCAGTTATGTGATAAAGTGTCAGAGCACAGCAGAAATCACCAAACCTGAAGTCACTTAGAGAAATATGCTTGGGAAAAAAAATAAAAAAGTAAAATAATTAAAACGAATAAAGACTTTGTTCTGGGTGATATTTTATATTCTTAACGTCTAAAACACACACATCCTCTTTTTATAACACACAGATAAATCTATATTTATCTGCTGATTAAGCAAGTAACTTCTTGTGAATTAGGCAGCCAAGCAAAAATATTATTAGGTTACTTATGCATTTTGAAAAACTAACTAAATACATATTTTTAGTGATCTGAGTGAAAAAATGTTGCATGACATTTGCATCAGAATGGGGAGGTGAAGTTGTGGTCTCTGGTGAAATCAGCTATTGATCCCTGTTAGCTCTGTTAGCAATGCACAGACGTGGCATTTGGGGCCAGAAATAGAAAGCTCTGCCACTTCCATGGTTACATTTTTTATATGCCTCTGCAGCCAAATTCAGCTTTATCATACGTCACAAGCCCTGCTCTCAGAATTCCTACATCTGTGACAGCTCCTCTATTTTTGTGGAGCCTTAACTGAGTGCACTGAAAGGTCAAGGAATGTTCACCTCGAAGTGAGATATGGATTCTTGTGTGGTAAAAGGGAACAACAGCCTAATGAGAAAAAAAAAACGCTGGCAAAGTAAACTAAAATAAAAACCTCATTCACTTCTGAATTAGATTAATTGATGAGATTATATTTGCAAAGGTAAGTACTGAGGCTGGGACCTGTTCTTTAATCCTCTACAAGAATGTGATGAGTGGGTGTTAATTACCATTCTGCATGCTCTTCTTGTAAGAGCTTGGTAAGTAGAATGTTAACATTTGTTACCCACTTACACTTTATTGTCTGCCCTGTTTCTCTGTTATTCATTCTTTTGTTACATTTTTTGAACGGCCATATTATAGAAAAGAGAAATATGAATGTGTTTTGCTTGTTGCAGGACAGCAGCTGAGATCAAGGCCAATATTTATTTCAGCATCATTTTATCTTATGAAATGAAATGGAACTATAGTGATAAAGCTCTTTTTTATGTAAATACTGCAACATTCAGGATTCAAATGCCTCCTTTAGTTCATATATAGTCAATTTTTTCACAAAAAAATGGACTGAATAGGAGAGCATACAGATAATACAGTTTACAGCTCAACAAAGGACAAACCTCAGATTCAAAGTTTGGACCTTTTGCCAATCATCAGTGAAGAAATAGGAAAAATCTGTTTTCTCAAGACATCGATACTTTACCAACATAGGAACAAACACACACATATGCAGCATTTGCTGCCATTTGACATTTTTCAATTGTGGATAAAATATTTAATTGCAAAATTTGCTACATATTTTTACCATCTTTTAACCAACTTAATATCCAAACATTTATACTTAGTGAAATGTAGGGATGAAATAAATGTAATAAAATAAAATCAAATACAAAACAGATTTAATGTCTAGCTGGCTTTTTAATATACAAAATTATTCTAAAATTAAAATCTCTTTTATATTTATATTGCCAAGAAAGAACAAACAGAGCCAGGATTCGTAGTGAGAATTACTTTTACTCAAGGAGAAATTGATTTCTACAGTAGGATGCAGAAACTATTATGGACAATATAATTGGCACCCCCTGGCAGAGGGGTTGGAGCCTGGTGAACTAAAATATATCTTCCAATACAAGCCATTCTACGATTCTGTGATGTAAGGATTTCAATAGCAGAGTCTTAAAGGGAAATATACACCTAAGGATATGTACTTGAATATTTTTAATCACTGACTCACTGATTTAAATAAAAAGGAAGCATTTAAATCAGAACCAAGCACTTAAATGAGCATCAGATGTACAGGATTTGCTTTGCAAAACGATTTGTGCATCACCAAAGCAGAGTAGGATCCTGTCCTGCTCAGGTGCAGCTGACAGTAAGGAGGGACTCCCTGGCAGGGACACTCTGCTCCTCCCTGCCCTTGTCTCCATCCTGCAGTTGAGGGTCCTCTTCTACATCCACCTTTGGTGCAGTAAAATATGCTCCTGCTCAGTGGTGGGTACCTTACAGTGGCTCCCATTTTCAGGCTGAGCTAGGACAGGCTTTCCTTAAAAGGGTTGGAATGGAGTCAAAATGAATAATAGCTTGTGCAGCTTCCGAACGCTGCTGGAGCAACTGAGTATTAACAAACAGAATTAACATTTACAGGTTAAAGATCTGTTTGGTTGGTGGTTATTTTTCAGCATTACACATAATTTACAGCTGGCTGATTTATGGCCATGGAGTCATTTAAGGTATTAAACAGTACCAAGAATCTGCTTCATAGCTGCTGAGCAGCTTCAAGTCTTCCACTCAGCCCCTGTGCCATCCCTCTTGAACAAAGGGACCATTAATAAACTGCTCTGTGCACAAGGAGAAAGGACTGAGCACTGCAGCCTCATTTCAGAGGTAGTAGACTTAATAATGAACAAATGACACTGGAATAGTTTTAGGCTATTATTTTTAGTAATGTATGTGCCTTGCTATAGCTCTGCATGTGGCAAGCCCAGCTCAAGGCAAACATTCCATGGTTATTCACATCACAGTCTATTTTGTGATACTTTTCTGTAAAGCGATCCAGACAAAAGCTTCCACAGGACCACGTGCTAAGGTCAGAGCCAGTTATTACTTAAGAAAATATTGTTGAAATCAATGAGAACTGGTGTAGGAGTGGGAAGAGGGACTGTGGCAGTAGTCTCTCAGGGTTTCACTTCACATCTGTCTCTAAAAGAGAGATACAACTCACTCTCTCTTAGCTCATTGTGTGTTGCTTGAGTGGAATGATTTGGAGGGGGCAGAGAGAGAAAGAAATGCTTATATCAGGTTTTCTTATAAACCTTAAATTTTGGCAGACAGTATAGAAAAGTTTGAAATTACCAAATATTTCAGAGGAACTTGGGGTAACTACTGAATGAACTTTAAGACACCTCCAGGGATCTGCATGAGGATTTATGGTAGCTATTTGAAACCACACTAAATATAGAGATTTTGCATAGTTCCAACCCCAAGTCAGACTATGCTGGCAGTTCAGGCTGGGTTCTCCTTTGAGCTTTCAGTTTTGTGTGAATCTGAAACTCGAAGCAAAACTCAAGATGCAAACATATGCAGACAGTTTCCCCCTGAAGTGCTAACTGACTTGCGAACCAAAACCCAGTTGAACTCCAGTCTATTTAAAATCCAGCAGACAAACACTTGGCTAAGGACAACTTTTTATTCACTTCATACATAAAAGGAAGATAAAATGGTAGTACAGCACCAACCACACAAAAGCATATTTAGGGAACAGTGAGAAAACCTCTATGCTCCATACAATACATTTTGATAGAGGATGTCATATCATCTCCTTGGACATCTCTCCAAGCTGTGATTTCACCTGTACACTGCTTCTGAAAACCAGAACGTGCCCAGAACCACTGCACTGTCCACCTCCCTTCCTGTTCTTCTACAGGATAACTCAGTTTTAAAGAAATTGTGGGTGAGGGGCATGATTACCATCCTCCTCCTGCTCCTGGCTGCCAGACCCCTGACTTCCATGGTGACACCTCAGGGATAAGCACAAACAAATGTGCTGTAACACTGCCAAAACCCTCCTTAGACAATAAACATAATGTTTGTAATGGAAAAGCCTTTCGTAGGAAACTGGGAGGAGGGGACTTGAAACTAGGATGGTTTCATTGCATGGCAGTTGCACATAGGCTGGGAAGTAGAGGGTGGACTGACCATGTGCATGCACAGGCAGTGTGAATTAACCATAGGCAGCACAGTCTAGAATATACAAGACAGATTCCCTTTGGGAACAGGGAAAGGACAGTCAAAAGGCTGTCTCACACTAAGTAGAACATCTGGTCAGTGACAGTTCAATTCAGGCAAATTAACAAGTGGCTGTCCAGTGTGATTAACCATTTACAGGCTGTGTTTTGCTGCACATATATAGAAGATTCACTTATTAGCAAAAATTCTCAATGTCCTTTCATCTGCCATCATGGGCCTTCTGGTCTCATCGAGCAGCAGCTCTGGTAGCAAAGGCTGCACATCATCCAAAAGTACTCAGATGCATTAAACAGCTAAAAAGTTCATCCTGTTATGTAAAGAACTGCAGCTCTAGAAATAGGCAATTTTCACAGGCACTCAGAAGCAAGGAAAGGCCAGAGGAAAAAGTGACAATAAGAGCTGGGATGAAAAAGGAATACTGGGTCTCCAAAGGGAGGCAGCAGGACAATGTCCTTGTCAAGAGAAGGGACAGGGATGGCCAGCACAGGAATTCTGAAAATAATAATAGAATAATAGAATAGTTTGAGCTCAACTTTAAGGTTCCTGTATTCTTGTCACTCTCCAGCAATCCATAATGGAGAGGTTCCCACCACAGAAACCACGTTGTCCTCAGATGGAATCTGTCTTCAAGGCTACAGTTTGAACTGCACTTCTGATGAAGGGTCTTCAGCTTAAGAACTGCTACAAAGTGAAATTCATTACTATCATAATTATCATTCCTATGCTAACAGATGGGCAGCTGAGATTATGTTAGAGTGTTATTTGTTCAAGGTCACACAGGAAATCTATGGCAGAACCCTGGTTTGAACACAAGTCCCCAGAGCCCAAACCAAATGGTTTAAGCCCAAAGCTATTCTTTTTCCTCAAACAGCCCAGCTGGCATTTCACTTGGCAAGTGCAGCAGGTAAGGGCTGACATTCCAAGTCCTTTCAATTGATAATATCAGCATATAGCAACAAAGACAAGTGCAGTGCAGTATTGGCAGCCAAAGGGATAAGTGATGATTGCAAGAGAAACTTTTTGTGTCTCTAGCCATCTGTTGGCAAATAATCCAAATAATTATTATTTTTCGGAGTGCTGATTTTGCCATGGCTGTATTTCTGGTGTGGGGTAGTGGATAGCTGAGAAAAAGCATTTGCTTCTGGGAGAAAATAGAAACATAAAACTTCATATACTTTTAATTCAACCTACTGATAAAATACAAGGGCTCTCCATTCACAAGTTTTTTAGTAACCCTAACCATAAGATCTGGATAATGAAAAATATCACAATGCATTAAGAGATCAAAGGTGCAGATGACACATAGAGGATCTTAGCATACAAAGCTTTTGTTTTCTAAGTTTTAAATCTCTCCTGCTGTAAGGACTGCAAAAGAAAAACAGTTTTCATAAGTAGTATCCATCTCTCCACACACGAGGTACCTTGCTCTGCCTTGCTCTGTCTGACACTCACACAAAGAGCAATTTAATTCCTATCTAAACAAAGTGCTGAAATGTCCAAGCAGAGCATCAGGCATGAGCTGTGTCTCCTCTTGTGCTCTGGGAAAACAACAATAGCTGCAAGAGAGCCCCTGAGCACGGAGGGATCACTGCTCAGGACACACCAGGCACAGTGGGCAAGTCTCTGTTTTCAGTCCCACAGAGGGTGTTTCTCACTTGCAGCAGAAAAGGCGGAGAGAAGGCAGGTCCTCTGCACGAGCAGGAGCAGGAGCAGGGCAGGGAATGAGGAGAGCCTGTGCCTGGGGACCACAGCTGAGGCAGAGTGGATGGCCCTACAGCTGGGTTTTGGCAGAAACTTGTAAAACAAAACTGAAAGACTAACTTTTCTTTGGCTGTCATAGGTGTCCTCCGTGGAATTAGCTGAGCATTCCCTGACACTTGCATAAACTGTGCAACTCTTTCCTTCCCCCAGCCTAAGATACCCTCTGCATCTTACAAATCTGTGCAGTTAGTGGCAAGACCAGTTACACATTCTGATTTATTGTCTGCTTTGGCTCAAACCAACAAGACTATACATTAAGAGGGGGAAAGCCCCCATGCTGTCTGTATATTTATAACCTTGTCATTTAAACATTTGGCAACCTCTCAGTTGCTCCATATGGTCACTGTACTAAGCTTTACCATAAAAGGAACTAAGAAGCATAGTCAAAAGACAGCTGATGCTGTATGGCTTAAAATTCTGGTAGTAAAAATAATAATCAAGGAAAATTTTCAATAACAGCCATTTGCGGTACCTCAGGAACTTCAAAGGCCTTGTAATGAAACACTGTCATCCTTAAACATTGCTGGCAGACTGTCTTCATACAGGATGACTTAGAATACACACATCAAAGCTACTGTTAACCTTGTGCTTAACATAAACAGGCTTTTTTTTTTCAGAAGGTGACATCAGAAGGAGACAAAATTAGAATTTAGAAATTGGGAAAATTCTACACTGTTGGAGGGGCAGGATAAAATAACAAAGAAAGAAACTCTTCTGGAAGAATGTGTGCCAATGGGTCTGATAATTTACACTTATCAGAGTATTATAATATGGCTAGAGACAAATTTTAAAAAGTCACATCATTAATGCACTGCTGTACTTCTGTACACATTTGCAGTTGATACATCAGCACCTGTGTGCAGGTGGGATGCCCTTTCACCCCAGGCTGTTCTCTTTAGGCAGAATTCAAAGCAAACGCCCTGCTAGGCCAGATAACAAGAAAAAGCCCTACTCAGTTCAATCTCTAACCCTTAAACTTGTATCACCTTTGCAGGTTTAGAAGTTTGTGGTTGTTGTTCAGGAGTTGAGTCTTTGTGTTTGTGCTTTGGGAAGCAAAAAATATGCTCTTCACCATCAGCTACGTTTGCTTTACTTTTCCTGTGTCACTGGGGTTTTGTTTGAAATCCAGCTCTGGACCGGAGGCAGCTGAACCAACTCCCCCAGCAGCATCTCCTCAGAGCCCCCTGGCATTTCCCAACATCAGGGGGCCCACACCTGTGCAGAGCAAATCAGAATTGTTTCCTCTATGAACCTTCGTCCTTTCAGATTCCAACCAAAAGTACCACAGTTGTCATTATTAAACATCATCTGTGACAACATGCCATGTAAATAGTCTGTTGCCTCTTTTGGAGAAACAGAACCTGGAGTGTGAACCTAACACTGCACACATGAAACATATATTTTGTACAGTAGCTTCAACTGAGGTGGGAAGGCAGGAGAGGGGACAGAGAGGAGGTATAATTTAATTAATAAAATGAAAATTTAAAATTCTTCTGAACTCAGAATTTTTTCCTCAGGAAAATGTTTTCCATTATTTTCTTTTATTGCCCACAGCATAAGTGAAGAGTTGAAATATTGAGCTGACCTGCTACCCTGGACAAGAATAATCCAAGTTCTTATATTCAATATCCAATCATTTCCCATTTCATTATCCTCCTGCTTGTGTCACTTGATGAGCCTTTTCCTGCATAGAAGCTAACTGAGCAGTTTCTCAAATATTATATTTATAGTACAGTCATATTTAGACAATATCATCATGAAACAGTCAATCAATCCCACTCTCTGTCAGAGGAGAATTCACATTTAATAATAATAAAATTCTGAAGATTAATATCTCTAACAGTGGAGGGTGAATCAATAAAACGCTTGGCATATTGCCAAAATCCTGTAATCTAAGATGTCCACAAGCAGGTCTTGAGTGACTCAAACAAATTCCAGTTCCCTGGTCACCTACTGCCCTAGTCTGTGCTTTTCCATATTGATTTTCTTGTGTGAAATGTCTAATTATCCTTCAGTATAATCTGTGCAATTATTTTGGCTTGTTAAGTGGAATCATTTTTTATGAGAAACTTCTGAATTATTAAACGATTTACAAGCAAAAAAAGAAATTCCCAATGGAATTCATCTGGTCTCCATTAATCAAAAAATTCATAATTTTGTTGACTTTTGCACATATTTTTCCAGTGTGGTTATGGAATATGTATTTATGAATAAGTATTTAATTATAAGTATTTAATGAACAAACCGGTTTTGATTAGAAAATCATCGCCATCATCTCCTCATCATGAAATGGGCCTGAATAACCCCAAAATCTGCCATTTCCTATTCAGGAATCCTTCAGTAAATATCACTGCAAGGCTTTATTGTGTAATGTGTTACAGAATCACAGAATGTTTTGGGCTGGAAGGGACCTGCAAAGGTCATTCAGTCCAAGCCCCTGCCAGGGCAGGGACAGCTTCCCTTGCCCAGGCTGCTCAGGCTCTGATCACAACACGTGAATAGATACTGGTACGTGCTGACAGGATTCCTGACTTCAATGGAGATACTTTAAAAGTAAACCAAATCCCATCTATCCCAACTTAAAACTCTGGAGTAGCAGATAAAGCAGAACTGACAGATTAGAAACATTATTAATACTTATGCATGATTCATCTTTATTTGCCATGCCAAAACACTGGAGCAAATTGTTGTTTTAAATACTTGTATATTCTGAAATTCAAAGTAACTTGTCAATGAAACATGAAATTTGTCAGTACTCTCATTATCTCTGTGCTCAAAAAAATCATAAATAAATAAATACACCTTCTTGGTTTTAAATGTTTATCAGTCTTGTTCTTTTCTGGAAAACGATTTGATAGTACATTAGTAATGAAAGGTAGAAAATAATCAGGATCTCAGTAAAAATGTTTAATTCATGAGACAAACCAGTTTTAACAATTAATAGAAATTCAATGTCTTGCCATTGTGAGTCACTGTCTTTCTCAGTTGGCTCCAGAAAATAGTTAAAAGAGATAATGCACAATATAATTAATGAGATTGCAGTTTTTATGAAGACATGAGAATGTGGCTGCACTTTCAAACTGCTGCCATTTTTTTTTTTTTTTTGTGGAATGAGCATGAACACTTTCCAAAAGTTGCTGGCTTTTGGAAATCCAGCCCTCTTGTTCATTTCAGAAAATAATATTGAGCTACATTAGGGATAACTTTCTACATGTCCCTTTGATTTGCTGTACAAAGGAAATGTGTTTCATTTATAAAACCTCAAAATGTATCCAGCTTCTGCCTAAACTTTATTGGAGGACTTTTTCCTTGTGGACAATCACTGGTTGATGTATTTGACAAAACTGTGTAGGAATTCAGCTGCACCTGTGGAAGAATAAAACAATTAATAACTTTCCTAGTGCTCTTTGCGCTGAACTCACTACTATGAAATCAGTTTACAGGGCACAGTTCTGGTCATGTGAGGAACTATAAATGAGACATGACCTTTAATATTGTAGCAAGATGCAAAGTGTGACTTCCTTTCCCAAATTCAATCCTGAAATATCAGAGAAATGGCATCTACCTACAGGTGTTTCTATCTCCCAAACATCAGAAGTAAACTTTAAAATAACACATTAAATTGTGCCAGCCAGTCTAAGTTCTACACTCAGAAAAGCACAAAATCTTACTGCATCTGCTCATGGGTATGATTGTTTTGGAGTGAGAGAGCTCCAGCTAATCAAACAAGTTGATAATGACCACAAAGATGGACTTACTGGCACACAAGCTCACTTTTAATATAGACTAATCTAGAATGACATGACTATATGAGAAGTGACCTGTGCAAGTGATGTGTCTGGGCAGTTTCAGAGCAGCACAGACAGCCTGCACACACCGTGCCCACAGACTGCTCTCCACTCAGGCAGCCCCATTTCATCCCCATGCAGATTGTTTTATTTTTAGAGCATCTTCCAAACAGCAGTGCCCAATACCTCAGTGTTGTAGCTGTGAAATACCAGGGGGTTGTAGAACAGAAAGACTGTGTGAGTTTTCTCTCAAGAATAGTAGTGACCATGTTTGACTTCTTGTAAACAGATATTGGAAAATGTATTTTCATTAAAAGAGAAGTCTAAGTGTAAGACACTGCGCACAGCCCATTATGCACCCCTTGAAGAACAGCAGATCTCTCTGTATTGACAGAACAGAAGATTTCAGATGGCTGTCTGCAAAGAGAAGTGCCTGATTTTTCACTACACACTCTGGACAAAAATTTTTCCCTTGAGTTACATCCTTACTAACATGGAATTGCAGAGGTTGTTAGAATGGAGAGAAAATATTCCACCCCTGTTTTATCATCATGGCTTTGCCTTCTGTAAACAAAGATCTGGGATCTCTCTACTTGACTATGATACACAATATTTACCCATACCAGCAAAGCAAGAAAATTCTAAATTTGAAGCTGATAGAGTTTAATGAGTAACACAAAATCTGATGAATACAGATCATTCTTGTACATCAGCTCCAGAGCAGTAAACTCCTATTATCATAAATAAAATTTAATGGAGTGACAAATTGCCTAGAAGAATTTTAAAAAGCAGTGAGATGGTGTGAGTATTCAGTGTTTTTCTACAAGACTTTAAGGAAGAATTGTTCCTTCAAATGCCAAAGCTGAGGACCACACTGGTTTGAATTTGGGTGGTAAGCAGTCCCAGTGCTATTATTGTTGCCACAGGCAGAGCAGAGCAGATGGCAACTGTGGTTTTTGTGGTGCCTCTGCCAGTGCTTACAATCAGTTTCTATAAAATGGGTCAATCACTTCTGCCATCTCCCCTTCCTCCAGCTGGACTCCCTGCAATGGCACCTGTTGGTATCTGCTTTCAGATGAACCTTATTTCTTGTGCAGTTGTTGATAAATTGAATTGTCTCTCACCCACAGGCTCTTAAATGCAATCAATATCTACTAACACAACAGACTATTAATCAAAGAGCGGTGACATATTCTTATTTGAACTTTGTGTGCAAACCCTCTTAGTGATGACACTTTGCAGCTTAACCACCATTTTGCTCCAATGTTGTTCATCTTTGGGGAAACTTTGGGGAAGCTCATGGAAATCAATGGCATAAAGGACAGAATTTCATCCTTGAGCTGTGGATTCAGGATTATGCAATACAAGGCTGCAAGACCTGCAAGTTTGTAAGCAGTGGAACTACATTTATGTTTTAACCTAATACATCCATTAACATCTGAGCATGTATTTCTAGTCATCCATTCTTCCCTGTGAGAGTGGGCAGGTTGCCCAGAGAAGCTGTGGCTGCCCCTGAATCCCTGGAAGTGTCCAAGGCCAGATTGGATAGGGCTTGGAGCAACCTGGGTTAGTGGGAGGTGTCCCTGCCCATGGTAGGGGGTGGAATGGGATGGGCTTTAATGTCCCTTCCAGCCCAAACCATTCTGTGGTTCTGTCACTTTTGACTGACACTTATGTCTGTGACTTCAGTGTATTTCCTAGAGGCTGTCCTGGCATTTATATGCTTCCCACACTGTTTTTACCAGCAGAAATAAAAATGCATAGACATCCCAAAGTAGAATTTGACTATGTTTTACACAGTATTTACATACGAAAAAAATGGTCTGTGCCTTTATTAACACAACAATAAAATGGCAGAGTGTGATTCTACAACTGAAGTGTAAGAATTTCTTTAACATTTGTTAAACTTGCAAATGATACTATTTCTATATATAAGTATTTTGTAGATTTAGGGCCCAATTATTTCAAAAACTGTAAATTTGAGCAGTTGTGGCACATTGCTCTGCTGTCTTAGTTCAAGGGAGAACTAAGATATCTATGTTGGCCAAGAAATAATCCCTCTCATTTAAATTTAGGAAACAGAACTTTAATTAGGAAATATATATATATATATATATAAAGATAACAGCTCTTAACCACAATACATATATATATATATACCCAGAAAAGAACCAAACAACAACAGTTTGTAATAAACCCCACCCACTCAAACGACAAAACAAGCAGTTAAAGGGTCTTTTGGCTGCCCCCCCCAAAATCCAAAGGAGGGGTGAATGCAATTATATCTACGGACAGCAGGTGGTGATGTTGCACGTCAGACACTGGCTTCTCTCTCAGGGGTTGCAGTCATATTTACGGACAGCAGGTGGTGATGTCACTCCCGGCCGGCTGGGATCTCCCTCAGGGTGAAGGCGAGCAGTTCCCAGATCGGTTCCCATGAGAAACGGGAAAGCAAAGTAGCAACAATCCTCTCTCCGCAGGGGCCAGGAGACCGGGGCTTTCTCCCTCCTGTTTTACTCACAGCAATCTTTGTGGTGTTCGTGATTGCTCACATATGAAAACGGTCGACTTGGAGAAGGGAAAAAAAGAAACACAATCCAGTATCCAGTGATGCCAGGATCGGAGTGTGTGCCCCCATCCTCCTCACTCTGCAGAGCCTGAGCTCCCGACCTGCGCAGAAAGACAGAAGCACCAACCCCTTCCCCCACCCGAGCCCATCTCCCCTTCCCTCCTCAGCCTGAGTAGAGATCAGAACAAAAGGCTGTGCCTAAGGCAGATAACAGCAGGATATGCACATCCTTTGTGTCCTTTGTTAACTATTTTTACCAACACTAAGGCATTGGCTGCAAGCTTTTTGGAAGGAATTCCAACTGAGGTTTTGAAACTCTAACATCTGCAAAGATATGTTTTCTTCTCCATGTATAAAAGTCATAATAGCTGGCCTTTTCCTTTACTTGATGATTCCAGTAGTGCTTATACAAGGTGTTACTGGTTTTGGTTTATTTGTTATGATATAACAAGTCTAAACAACCTCTTAAAGCTAAAGATTTATTACCTTGAATTATTCTTAGCAGCTAACTATAAAACAATACATTGTATTTTACAATCCCTTATGAACAAAGTTTATATTCCATTAAAGTCTGTTCTTTAATTTGCATAGAGTTACAAGCTGTTAGCTTCAGGACTGCAATACTCCTCTTTGCCTGCTCCTGGAGCAGACAAGACTATGCCCATGCAGGGTAAACATTTGCTTTTTATCTGAAATGCATGAATGAAATCTGAGCCTTAGATTATCACTTCACAGAATGATGGAATGGCCTGGGTTTGAAAGGGCCACAAAGGTCAGCCCATTCCACCCCCGACATGGGTAG
The DNA here is from genome assembly GCA_013396655.1 of Campylorhamphus procurvoides. Lineage (NCBI taxonomy): Eukaryota > Metazoa > Chordata > Aves > Passeriformes > Dendrocolaptidae > Campylorhamphus > Campylorhamphus procurvoides. The sequence continues at coordinate 41,436 of WBMV01000659.1, read as the reverse complement.
CGACACCTTCCACCAGCCCAGGCGTCTCCAAAACCTGTCCAAGCCCATCCCTTGGACACTTCCAGGGATGGGGCAGCCACGGCTTCTCTGGGCAACTCTGTGCAACAGGCTGTGCCTGCCCACCCTCACAGCCAAGAATTTCTCCCTCATTTTTCATCTAAACCCACTGTCTGTCAGTGTGAAGCCATTCCCCCTTGTTCTGTACTACCAGGCCCTTGTCAATTGTCTCTCCCCATCTTTCTTGCAGGTTCCCTTCAGGCACTGCAAGGCCACAATGAGGTCACCCCAAAGATTCTCTTCTCCAGACTGGACAATCCCAGCTCTCCCAGCCTTTCCTCCCAGCAGAGCTGCTCCATCCCTCTGACCATCCTGGTGCCTCCTCTGGACTCTCCAGCAGCTCCATGTCCTTGCTGTGCACTTGACCATGTTCTGCCAGAGACTTGGGCACTGAAAGAGAAGAAAATTACCCAATTGAGGAAAGAATAATACATGTTTACATTCAATATTGCCTACATCATGCAAATACAGAACTGCCTTATACCTAATTTTACAATGATTCATACTCTGCAAGGTTGCTACAGTGCAAATTTACTGTATTTCACTTCTAGTATAGCTGGAATCCATTGGACTCAAATGCATTTCATAACTTCCTAGTTTTTAAGAAATTTTGATCTCATTGTCAGCTTTTCTGCTTACAAACAGTTAATTCCATGCATTCCATGTGTTCATTGGAAAAGCAAAAAACACCAGAGTGCTCTGGCTGTACTCTCATGGAGCAATTAATATTCCTGTGATAATGACATGCCCTGCTGTTTGCACAGAGCCTTTTGCAAACCTACAACACCTGATGGTTTTAGCAGCAAACATTATGAGCAGGAACACTCTGCATTGCAACAGATGGGAGAGAGATGGTTAAGCTGAGGCAACTCCAGTTTGTGTTGACTCCTTGAGGACACCACCTGCTGTGGCGGGGAGGTGTCTGCTGAACCTGCTCCACATCCAGGGCACTCTGCTGAGGGAGCCTCTTGCAGCAGTTACTCACTTGTTACTACCCCGTGGACTCAGTGACAGACTGCACTGAGCACACTTGCACAGCTCAAACCCTCATTGCTTGGCCACGACACAATTTATTAGAGCATGCCAATTAAATTACCTGATGGCCAATATGATGTGGATTTTACAGCAGTATCTCTCATTATGTTCTCTTTATTTCCACAATGAAACTCTCACAGGGAGAAAAATAACGAACCATATAAACAAATATTATCTTCTATAACCACAAATGGATTGCATCCCTAAAGCTGAATTACTGTGCATCTTATTCTGGATTATTTTACGCAATTACTTCTTTGATTACCAGTGCAATAATGCTGAGGTGAGCTTTCAACCTTTAAAAATTAGACCTTTATGCACAAATATGTTTTGGAGAATAGTAAATGATTTAATAGTCCACACATGATAGTAGCAGTAAAAATTGTAGCGGTACTATAATTGAGCTAATGGAGATTCTGATGGAAAGACAAGATAACAAAGGAGAAATGATGCTGGAAAAATCGCTTGGAGTCCAAATGGCAAAAGTAGCTTGAGAAGCCCAGGATTTCATGTGCAGTTAGTCTCAAAAATGAAAGATTCAAATGTAATAAAAAGACATTATGTAACACATGGCTAAAAAGAAATGAAAAAAAAGACACGAATATTCCCTCTAGCATAATTCTTTAAAATTACTGCTATCAAGAGGCTTTCACAATTTTGGAAAATTTTCTCGAGGAGTTGTTCTTCTCAAGAAGAAAAGAGTCTTAAAGGGCACGATACCCTTCAACTGGTGAGAATAATTTGAAACATTATTGAGCATGCAAAAAATATGAAATAAAGATGCCTGATTAGAGATGACAAATTGGATGCTGGATAACAATAATGAAATTTACTGTGGACAATATTCAGCAGAATAAAAGGTGTTCTGTCTGATTTTCATATTAAAAAGTAAAAATTCCTTTTGTAACTTCTCTTAAAATGTCCAATTTTCTTTATCATGCTATCTTTTTTTTATACAGTGGATCAGTGTTTTATATCCCTGGGGGTCAGATTGTTCTCTCTTTTCACAAGTACTGCCATTATTCTGAAGAGGCATTAAAAAGCAAATATACCACAGCAATGCAAAGGCTGGTTTGGAATATTGTTTTATTGTCCTTCTGCTGAACAGTCTGAAGTTGCTTTTTGCTATCACCCAACCTTCCAAATATTTGACTTCTGTTTGCAAACCACACAATTTCTGCTCAAAAAATAATCATCTGTGTGCTTGCTTGGAGGGGCAGAGGACAAGGGAGGGAATGGGAGCATTTGCCAGGGAATCTGTCGATATTAGTGGTTTGTAGTCAAACTATTCATGTGCATCCGCAATGGCATCAGCTCCCCTGAAATAAAAGCACTAAAATTTAGTGCACATGTGAAATGATGCCTGTGTTTGAGCTGCAGTTGGCTGTACCATGTCCTGAGCATACAGATTAGCTGCTGCTCTGATCCCACTGCTCTAAGGGGACTGGGCCAACACTCCACAGGTAACCACGGGTTATTTAACTCTGCACAAGCTGCCACTGGATCTCTGGCTGGGGCCTCTGCAATTAGAGATGTCATTCCTCAAATTCTTCCAAGCTGCACATGCTTACTGGACACTGTCTCACAGTGCTGGTTTGGACAGGGACCATAAGTTTCAGTTGCCCCAGGATGTTTCCCCATTCCAGGAACAACCTACAGTTACTCCTACATGTAATGACAGCAAAAAGCGCTTTCAGGGTAATTCTCTTCTAACCTGATATAACAAGAATTAACACACGGTGCAAGTTCTGTGGACTTCAGCTCTCATATGGCATAAACATGTCAGAAAGCCCTTCCTCTGCAGCTACAGTTATACAATAATCTTACTGTGTCACCTGCTCCAGCTTGCAAAATGTGCTGTGCTTTTTGGGACTGCTTTCTGTACTCCCCTACGGCAGCAGAGACATCCTCCTGTGCAGTGTCTCGTGTTGCTGGAAGTGCAGCATGGGCTCTGTTCACAGCAGCAGGGCTGTCACATTGCACTGGGTGACTTGGGGAAATAACAGAGTGGGAACCCACCATCACCTGATGTGACTCCTGCTTTAAAGAGATGTATCATTCTGATAACAGCAAGTAGAAGTAAGAAATTACCCATAAAACACCACTATTTGCTGCCACCTGAAGGTTGAAGTGTTGCCTGTAATGGATATTAGTTTGCCAGAAGCACCCCTGGTTAAACACTGCAGAAACTATTGGACTGCTTTTAAATCACTCTCATGATCTAAACAAGAAAAACATTCCAAGAAACTTCCAAACACATATATCAATTCAAATGTTTGGCTTCTCCTCAGGTATTTACTTAAACAGGTATGAGGAGGAAAAACACACAACTCCACTCTCTTACCACTTCCAATAAATGCCTTGTCTGACTTTTAAAAGTAGAGTACCCATTGTGCCTCTGGGTGAGTCCTCTGGGATAGATGTGCTCTTTGGCTAATACACCAAGGTGCATCACCATGAAGAGTCATTTTATGGACACCTGTTATTACTGGGATGATTCTGAGCCAAAGCAGACAAGATAATAATGTTGAGTATTTTTTTCGAATGAATTCAAATGAATACTTGCACACATAAACTTCACATGCTGGCACAGGTTTATAACTGTGCTAAGTCCTATACAAGGTAATTTTATTCTGCTATTTAGGGACTAAAAATCTTACTGAAGTGCTGTATGGAGTGACACTGCTGATAATCTCCCCCCTTTTTTAATAGAATGGGAGGAAAACAATGAAAAGCAAGTAGACAACAGTTCTGCAACAAGTAAAGGAAAAAAAAAAGCAGATGCTTTATCCACTTTTCCTTGCCTGTGACCCTGCTCTGGTAAAGTCCCTGTCACAGGGTGCACTGTACACAAGGAGCAGCACTTCAGTCCACGCTGCCACAGCTGTGGAGATGTGGCACACATGTGTTTGGATCTGCTGCATGAGCAGTCACACGTCTTTTGTACAGATTATCCTCAGCTCCTTCGCAGTGAAGTGTTTTCAAGCCCACTGGCGCCAATGACCAAAATAAATCCTCTTCCAAATCACTGACAGTGGCAGAGGCAGTGCTGGCACGTCCATCCCCCAAATGAAGCAATAAGAAAGTTTGGGTTCCCTGTAGGAATCACTGGCAGCTTGTTTGGGCTGGAGCTGCACAAGCAATTGAAACACAATTGTTGCTTATATGGCAAGTGATTCCCAGAGCTCTTGGTGCAGAGGAGAGGCTTAGGAGAAAAAGGTTTCTTAAAATTCTGTGTCACAATTGCTTTCTTCACCAAGTCATGTCAAACAGAAAGACCGCAAGAAATGAGGGGGCTGGGAATCACCAACCCTAGGAAGTTTAACAAAGACAAGGACTGGATTCTGCCCCTGGGATGGGGCAACCCTGGATGGATGGACAGGCTGGAAATGAGAGGCTGGAAAGCAGCACCAGAAAAGGGCTCTGGGGGTCCTGGTCAGGGGCCAGTTGGCCACGAGTCAGCAGTGCCTGGAGCCAGGAGGGACATCCCTGTCCTGGGGGGCATCAGGGCAGGGAGGGGATTGTCCCGTTCTGCTCTGCACTGGGGCAGCCTCACCTGCAGGAGTGGGACAGGTTGGGGGGACACAATGGAAGGGAGATGTAAAGCTTTTAAAGAGTATGCAAAGGAGAGACGTGAAGATGGTGAAGGGTCTAGAAGGCCAATAGAGGGGGTGTCTGAGGGTACTTGTTCTGTTCAGATGGAGAAAAATAGACTGAGGTCAGACCTCAGCGGGGTCTGCAACATCTCCCGAGGAGCAGCTCCAGTCTCTGCTCCCTGTGACCAGGGACAGCACACAGGGAATGGCCTGGAGTTGTGTCAGGACAGGCTTAGGTGGGATCTCAGGAAAAGGTTCTTTCCCCAGAGGGTGGTGGGCACTGAATAGGTTCCCCAGAGCACAGCACCAAGGCTGGCAGAGCTCCAGGAGTGTTTGGACAGGGTGGGATTGTTGTGCTCCATGGTTCTTGTTGGTCTGTTCCAGCTCAGGATATTCTATGATTCTACTTTAACAAAATATTGCCTTTGTGAGAAAAATCTTTTAATATCTGACTTAGGACGATGGCAAAAATAATCCACGAAACAGAGAAAATAATACAAGTAAGAAAAATTTAATTACGATACGTGTCAGGTGCCCAGGTCCATAGATTCCCAAGAGCACACCTCCTGATTCAAAATCCCCGCTTTTTAAGCACTTCTAAAGTCCAACCCTGTTGATGACGTGGGGAGAGCGTTCCTTCTCCTCGGATTGGCTCTTCTGTGCCCTCCCCCATGCTGGGGGTGGAGTTTCAGGCAATAGTCAGTCTTCATCTGGCCGCATGGTCAGCCACATGGCTCGAAGTTGCATAATCTATATTTCTAGTTAATATGCAATTTCCCTATTCCTGAACACTTAGTCCCTGGCATGCATTCCAAAACTGGACTGGATGCCTTACAACTTCCGCAGAGAGCCTATAGGTTAGTAATAAGAAACAAAAACTACATCTTTGGTTAATACCTATTGCTAAGTTCATCTCCTTGTAATGAAACCAACCTTTCTATTTCTCATACCTTCATTCAGGTATATTCTATGACAAGATGTTCTTTACAAATGAAACACTGCTCAGACAATTTTGAGAAGTGCAGTATAAAGCTGCCCAGAGCTGCAGTGATCCAAGTAGCCCATTGCTGATTACATTGCTCAAGCACTTTTAGTGATACAGGGCATAGAGATGTCCTTTACTGATTTACAGGTGATGCTTAAGCATCTGAAAATCACTCTGATCCCACCACAAATGTTTCCGGGTCCTGCTACCAACAATGGACAGGAAACAACAGTAATCCTGCTAACATATTTCGTTACATCTGCACGTTGTTTGTTACACCATATTGAGCAAATAAACCTGGGCAAAAGTCTCTTCAGTCTATAATGGGACTGTATGCTTTCTATATAAAATTTGTGTAGTAAGATTTTTTGCTTTAATTACATTTTTCACAATGCACCAACAGAATGGATGGTGTTTGGAATGTCAGCATCATACAGGTATGTAGTACAAAGTACCTTTTTGTCTTTTTTGTTTACTTATGCAGAATGCAAAAGAACACAAATGCCCAACGGTGTTACTTTGATTTAATACCTTGAAACAAGAGAACTGCCCAATGCCATTCAGTAAGTTAAATACCTGTGAGTCACCAAGGGTCATCAATTGGGGATTTTCTGGTCTAGCACACACAATTCAATGAAGAAAAAACCAGAACCCAACAAAAGAGTTAAAAAGGTACAGGGTTGTTTCTTTTTTTGCTTTGGGTGGTTTTTTTCGTTTGTTTGGTTGGTTATTTTAATTTATTTATTTTTGTTCCCAGCTAAATTAAATCTCTCTAAAATTTGGAGTTTAGAATTATGGAATCACAGAATGGTTTGAGTTGGAAGGGACCTTAAAGCCCATCCCATCCCACCCCCTGCCACGGGCAGGGACACCTTTCACTAGCTGAGGTTGCTCCAAGCCCTGTCCAACCTGGCCATGGACACTTCCAGGGATCCAGGGGCAGCCACAGCTTCTCTGGGCAACCTGTGCCATTTACAGTGTTTACCTAAATATGTGTTTGAGCACAAAGATTAATGATCACCTGAAGTTTGGAAAAAAATACTTCTATCTGCTCTGAACTGGAAACCCACCCTGAAAATGCTGGAATCATACTCCGCAGTCATTTATAAACACCATTTTGAATACTTAAATTTATTAACATTGTAAACAGTACAAAACATGCAAAGGGCAACCTGAACACTACAAGCTACTTCTGCATAATATCATAGAATCATTAAGGTTGAAAAAGGCCTCCAAGATCCGCACGTCCAACCCTTGACTGAAACTCTCCACGCCCACTGAGCCATAACACAAAGTGCCATGATGGTTTTTAAAAGAGTTCTTTACACTAGTAAGAAGGAAGAGCTCTTAAATATGTTAATCATTCTAACTTGAAATGAAAATTTCCTTAAAAAATCAAATGTTAGTTTTCAATTAATAATATATTCAAATTAGAACACTAATAGTTTAATTGAAATGGCTGATAATTAATCTGCAATATAATATAAAATTTTTGAGTAAAACAATAGGTAGTTAAACAAAGCCAGCATTTATTTGATCTGCTACTACCACAGAGGATAAACTTACAAACTTTACTTCACCTTCAAAGCTGGTGTTATTTCAAATCCAGTTAATTCAGGTAAAAAACATTGTCTACTTTGGTTTATGTTTAGGCATTTATGTCTTCACCTTCAAAAATAAATATTACCTAATCCCAAAAATTAAATCTGTTTTTCCTGTCAGTATTTCCCCCTGTAGGATGCTGTAGTGCAAGACTCTCTTTATCGTCAGGATACCCTGAGTTACTGTAACCTACTGTTTCTCAAAAAAAAAAAATAGCTTCAATGTCCACAGTACCACAACCATACAGCCATAGTTTCTCATGGATATGTCAGAAGGACAAGTTTCCAGTAGAAATGAAAGAGCCTGCAGGGAAACATAAGGGAATAGAACTGAATTTTGCACTAAAATGTTCTTGCTGAGTAGATTTCACTTTCACACTCAGAGGTGACTACACAACCTTCCCCTGAGATGAATCTTGGTCATATGTTGGATGTTTAAGATCTTTAGTTATGATACAGAATTCTTGTGCAGATGCTGGGCTGTGATGGTGGTTAATAAGAAAAAAAAACACTGCTTGAAAACAGATGTTTGGATTTTGAAGCACAAATATAGCTGGCACTCATTGGATAAGACGAGATTTAACCAAGTCTAAGGGATAAGAGAGAAACATTCCTCCTTTAATATGATTTGGTTTGCTCACTAGTATTCAGATAAGATAAAAGCATAAAAGATCAAGGTCCTATCTTTGAATGATTAATCAGTGGCTTTTTATTCTCTTCTACAATACTTGGAGCATATGTGAATCCAATGAGGCAAAGCTCATATATAATAGGGATTCTAGGATCTACTACCAATTGCTTGTTTGAAAAATAAGGTGGCTGGCAAGATTTATGTATAGAGTTGAATTTTAATGACTTTTCAGGAAAATCATATCAGCTAATTAAAACTCACTAGTATGTATACTCATCTCCAGTGTTCTGGGGATGACATGGCTCACAGAAAAGAATGGGCTACAACCATCAAGACAAAGTCTTGTTTCAAGTAGTCACTACATTTCCAGGACACAAGAGAAAATAACCTGAAAAAGTGAATAATTACCAATCAAAATGATAATTAATAAAGATTGCTCCATTGCTCTTATCAGTCCCCTGTACATGGAACCTTTTTGCACTTACTAAAGCAAAAAAGTGATGAACAGCAACGATGGGATGTACAAGTGAACACCTTATTTTATCAGTACTGGTAAGTTTCCAAGATTATCAACACGGACCTTAAAAATAAGTAAAGAGACACTTTGACACCATCCACAATTCATAAAATGCTGTCCAAATGAAATGAGATTTGGGCAACTACCTCACTGAAGAGGCATAAGCAATAGTTTGCTCATGGTGTGGATGAAGCAAATCCCCTGCCACTGGGAGAAGCAGATAACAGCCACCTGCAAACCTACAGTGAATAACTGGAGCGATTTTGGACAGAGCAGGGTCCTGGCTTTCTCCACCAGTTCACAAGCTCTTCTTCCCTGTGTCTGCTTTAAATCTTAGAATCATACAATCGCCATTGTTGGAAAAGACCTCTAAAATCACCCAGTCCGACTGCCAACCCAGCACCACCACCAAGTTCGCCACCAAAGCATGTCCTTAGGTGCCATATCCACATTTGAACATGTCCAGGGATGCTGACTCCACCGCTCCCTGGGCAGCCTCTTCCAAAGCTTCACAACCATTTTGGTGACAAAATTTTCCTAATATCTAATCTAAACTTCCCTGACACAACCTTTTGTCTTGTGTAGGTGGAAGGAAGGTGACAAGTATGAAATCAGTATCTAACCTAAAACCTTAATAATCATTCTCTGTGTGAGGTCTGACCCCAAAGCAGCTATAACATCTCATTGATGCTGAGTGAGCAGCTAAGCCCAGGTCAGGAGCTGTCTATGAGCAGGATCTTTTCCAACCTTTATGATTCCATGATTCTAAAAGCTAGAGCATCCATTCTCATCTATGTTCTGTTCTGCCAGTGATCATCAGCTGAAAAGCCTGAACTTAGACTTGTAATGAGTATTTTGCCACTTCACTGATGTCATGATCTGTTTTTCATCTGCATTATTTATTTAAGTGTTTCTTGCCAGCACTTTTTGTCTATCAAGGACAGACCACTGACAGGTTTCTTATATCACACTCCAAATACTAAAGCAAGTCACCCTCTGGAAACCTTCAGGTTCCAGGAGCACACACAGGCTTTTTACTTTCTTAACTTCCTACAGAAAATGGAAAGGAAAATGTATAATAAAAATGTATAAGATAATGTTCTGCCCAGAAAGAAGCAGGGACAAACCCAGCAAAATGCAGAGGGTGCCAACAGTCCCCTAAAGCTGCTCTGCTTCCACCAGAGCTGCTGCCAGCAGAGCCCCCAGGCAGCCCCAACAATACACAGTGTGGTTTAGCTTGGCTGTTTCTCTGAATAACCTGCTTGTAATTAGGCACTTTTTGTGGATATCACATTCCATGCCACTGGCTTTTTTTTCTCCCTGCAGGTTTTCTTTTATATGTTCCATATGATTTAACGAGGCAGCACCTTCTCCTTTTATAATCAAATTAGGTGTTAGAAATTAATCCCCCACAGCAGGCCTCCCACTTGTCAATACTTTGACAAGAAGCCCTCAGTCCTTGTAAGTGTGATATGAAATGCAGGAAGCATTTCAAGGATGTGCAGTTCTCTCCCATGTGCTAGTCTGAATTTTATTCCCATTTTTATTGCTCCAAAGAAGTCTCATGACATATTTATTGAGAATAAGCAGGAGTGTGTGGTTGAGCACCCACATGCACAAGTTTTATTTCCAGAGGTAGCTCCATTCCATTTGCTGCCTGGCCAGGAAGGCATCTCCTGAAAGCAGGCCCTGGGCAGCACTGGGGCAGAACTGACGGGTTTTGTTGTGTCACCCTCATCCAACACGTGTTTTGAGGCTAAATTGATGAAAGACAGTTCTGCAATCTCTTTTATATATGATTATATTTGATTTACTCCTCACGAACTGTTAAACTGTAAGAAGAGAGTACACAATCCTAATCATAACAGTACTTTCAGAATAAAAATGTATGTAGTAAAACCCCACTGCTTCAAATTAACAAAGCATTTGCTTTACATAACTTGTTATTTAATGTACCGTCAACAAAAAAATATCCTGTTTACTGTTATACTTATGTACTATCAGGGAAAATAACTAATATATTTCATTCCTATACCAACTTGTGTCTAAACTGTCGTTTGTAAACCCAGGAGTACTCAGCATATATTTCACTGATCCCACATATAAATATATATATATATATATAATATATATATAACATATATATATATATATATACATGACCCACAGAGAATTTTTAAAACCAAATTAATTACACACTTTAATGGAAATTACAACTGGAATGAAATAGATGACATACATTCATATGCAAGTTATTACATTACATTAAAGTTCTAATTCAAAGAATGGCCTAAAAATCTATAATAAATCTGACATCATTCTTTCCTCACATGGATTTTCTACATTAATTTTGAATATTCATGTCTCTTTATAGAAGAAACTTTATGAGGCATATTACCTAAGTGTAGCTTTTGATGTGACATCTCTTTCAAACTGTGATTCATCAAACAGTGCACAATATATTTATTTTTCCTAAAGTATTTTAAGAACAGAACCTGAACTGTGTATTTCTCATTAAAACAGTGAAAATAAAATAGAAGTGTACTTAATTTCAGAGGTAAAGCAGAACAATTTTGCTGGGATTATGTTTCAGTATTGGTGTTTTGCATATGATGAGCGGCATATAGGACATTTTAGAGAAAATTGGTTAAATCTCAAATAGAACATCCTAGACAGCCAAGGCCCAAAAAGTCTTCAAGATGTTGAGGACAACACAGGCTCTGAGAGTCAGGTTTAGCCAGATTCTGCACAGGAGTGCAGAAGTCACCTGTGCACTAAACATTAACTGCAAACATACGATCAAGAGTTTCCTGGTTTGCTTTTAGTTGTGTCTCATGTCTGGGTACAAACTTCATTGCAAATTAATATCTTGAGTGATAATATTGCTTATTTTGGTTTCCACCTTGAACCTTACATGAGACATACCATTCTGGGAACTGAAACCAGCCTCCAACTCATTTAAAAAAAAAAAAAAAGCCTTCAACTAACTGTCAAAGTTGGTCCTAGTTCAAAGTTTCATATTGTAATCCCTGCCTGACACTAATCTAAATATTCTAATTACTTGCTCTGTTAATAGCAGCTTATAGGCTCAGAGCAGTGGACTATACACTCCAATATGCAATGCTGTGACTTCCTAAATTAGAAAGCAATCCTGTGGTCTGCATGAAATTAAATTTATTTTTAATAACATTTTAACCAAAATACTTCATCAGGGTTTGCAGACACTGAATGCTGGGACTTCCTTTTCTTTGTCTATTCCAGCATACTCACATTTTTCTTTGCCTCAGAGCAAAATCAGGGTTGCTAAACTGCTCATTATGTGACCTGTATCACCTGAGATGTTGGGTATGTCCTTTCTGCCTTATCCACGTCAAAATTGCAGTTCTTTCTTCAGCAATCTTCATAAATTTGCACTTTGCTACTTATCTTTTCAGCCTCTTCTAATTTCAAAATCAGATCTGCCTCCAGTTTGAGCTCTTCTCATTTATTTTTTCCTTTGTAAAATGTCTTGGTACATGGAGTCAGCTCCATGAAATTGGCTAATTCTGTTCCTCTAAGTTTCTCTCCAATATAGGCAATATAAAAACATTGAAATATAGGTGACATTTTATTCTGCTCCTCTCCTTTCATATCTAGACTGAAAATATCAGGATTTATTGGATGTTGCCAGACACATTTTAGATGCTATTGCAAAACAAAATGATTCATTGATTCAACAAAATTACTTTGTGTAGCATTTTTAAAACACAGAATCACAGAATATCCTCAGTTGAAAGGGACCCACCAGGATCATCAAATCCAACCCTCAACTCTGCCCAGGCCCATCCCCAAGAGTCACCCACCCCCTGTGCCCCAGAGCATCATCCAAACCCTCCTGGAGCTCTGGCAGCCTTGGGGCTGTGCCCACTGCCCTGGGGAGCCTGGTCAGTGCCCACCACCCTCTGGGGGAAGAACCTTTTGCTGAGATCCAACCTGACCCTGCCCTAGCACAACTCCAGCCATTCCCTGGGTGCTGTCCCAGGTCACAGGGAGCAGAGGTTGGAGCTGTCCCTCGAGAGGAGCTGCAGACCCCGATGAATCACCCCTCAGTCGCCTCTCCATCAGGGTGGGGTGAACACACCAGAGAAAAACCAAAAAAAATACTGTGTATTGCATGCGCATCTGCACACAAACAGACATTTCATACATAGAAAAGCCCACGACAGACCTCCAAGGAGTGCTGCTCTGTGACCAGGACAATAGCCTCTGGTCCACATTTCTCCAAGACAGGAATCACCCGGCCATCCCCAGCATTCGGGGATGTGCATTCCTAGATCAGGATTCCTGGGGATGAGGCAACACGGTGATGCAGACAGAAACTGTTCACTTACTGATAACTGAGCTGGCTGATATTTCTTAGCAGTGATCAGTTTTAATGTAGGAAAACACATGGGCTGTGCAACCAAAATCCGAAGCAGAGAGCTCAGTGACCACTGTTCCACAATCCAGCCTCTTGTTCCTTTGGCAGCGTTTGATGCAGTTTGTGTTCCTGTTGACTTCCCTTAGGTGAGCTAAGAAGTGACATTCATTATTGCCATCACGGTTCAATGCTGTAAAACAGGGCACGTGGGAAGGAGAGAGGAGAGAGAGTGAGGGAAATGGGGATGCAAGTCAAAGGCCATACTTCCAGGACACAGGAAAAGCTTTTGCCTTCTCAAGTAAATCAATATCCAATCATTTTGCCATAAGGTTTAATAGTAACTAATAAAAGCCAAGCTATCTCCCTTCTCTCCTGCAGTGTCCCATCACCTAGAAGAGGTCACCAACCCTCAAATAGAGCTGCAAAACCAAATTGTCAGACTACTTCCCTGCTGAATTTGTCAATCCACTTCTCCTGCAACAGCCAGCAGCTGAATTTCTATTTTTGCCAGAGCTGGGTTCAGCCTCGTTCACAGAGCAGTGGGAGCCAGCCTGGGGCCAGCCCTGGAGCAGAGCACTGGTCAGCAGGGACCTGGCAGCCACTGCTGCTCCCAGTCTGCCAGAATTGGGCCTGTTTCCCAAAATGTGGGACTCCAGCACCACAGAAACATTTAAAACATGCAGGGAGCCCTATTTTGTGCTGCAAGGACTGTAATAACTAACAGACCGACTATTTTCAAGACTTTCAGAGGAGACCGAGTGAATTTAGAGTGAACACCCCTCAACTCCCAGTGCTGGTTTGCATGTGCAGGAATCTAACATTGCTCAGGCATTAACATGCCTAACAGAGCTCATTCTTTCATAATTCAACTGCACAGTCATAGTGCTGCTAATAAGTAGTTTACTGGTCCTAAAAAATGGCTGTTAACATTGCAGTAATAGATGTTATTAAAGTCATAAATATTCCATTTACAGTGCTTATGTCTCCCCAAAGTTTAAAGCAGTTTCAGAGATCAGATGTCTCATTCTTCAGTCTGCTTGTATAGTGTAGAGGGATTTTGGTGGAAAGTTTTGTTTCTGCTCCAAGCAGAAACTATTGTTGGAGTTTGATACAGTGATGAAGGAAAACTGCTCACAGATGCTGACTGCAAAATTGTAGCTAAAAGTAAAGAGCTTTCACTCCTTCTCTTTGGGAAGCTGTTCTTCTCTTGTCTAATTCTGTGACTTTCTGAAAGTAAAATTACACAAAAAAAAGAGCACATAAGGTTTCACTGTATATTGAGGGAAATTTTGCCTTTCCAAAATCCATCATGGACTTTAGAAAACAGGGCAACCCTGAGCATAACAATGTTCATTTATGAACACGAGGCACTGCCATCCTTTAATATGGAGGTAGTAATGGAGCATTAGAGTTTCCAGGATGGGTGAGACTTGGATTCAGCCCCTTCTTAAGGGAGATGAGACTCCTGTGTTTTGTGACACACACACAGATATACACAGGAGCAAGCCTTTGGAAAGGAAATGATTGCATAATTTGGAGGTGAGCACTAATGCCCTAGCAAAAGGGATAACAGGGTAAAGCTGTGAGAGCAGAAAGAGCCGCAGCCCCACAGCCCCCTAATACCCTAAAGAAAGTGGCAGCTGTCACTACTTTCAGGGAAAAGCTCTGTTTTACAGGAATATGACATCTGATTGCCAAAAATTCCTCTTTATATCAGTCCCTTATTGAAAGTTATGTTGAAACAACTATGAATTTTTTTACTCAGTTTTACTTACAATATGAGTTAGTTGCAGCCTGTCCAGACACCTCAAGTCTGAAATGCTGTTGCTATGTAAGAGCACAACTGCACCCATCCAGAAAGTTTAAAACAAACTATTAAATAACTGAATGTTGCCAGCATGTGAAGATTGAACCAATTTTAAAAATATTCAGGGCTGAGATGGCTAAATTCTTATTCAGTTACTTCTGGATCTGATTTTGGTATCTACACGATTACAAAAATAGTATAATTTATGGAGCACACCACTAAAGATGAGGAAAATGATGTGTGACAAACACCCAAAGGCTGATCATTTAATCTGGGCCAATGTATTGCTGTTACCAAATGCAAGTCACTCAGCCATGATGTGCATTTCAGCCACGTTGGAAGACTGTGAGTTCATCACTTTTAATTTTTAAAGCAGATTACAGCTGCCACATCATTAAGACCCTACAATTATATCTGAAAAATAAATTGTATTATTAATAGGATGGTTATGGCCTGTGAGTATTAGATATTGTTGTTTGTGATTTGTACTTAAAGAGGGATTTTAATCAAGTTTACCATTCTCAAAAGTCTGGTTTGCATTTAAATAAGCATCCTTAAAAATTGATCCGTTTTGCTCAATTATACAATGTCTCATTCTGGGGCCTCAGAGTAATTTATTATACAGGCTCTCTGAGCAAGGAAGATGTATTGCATTGTATTTAATCTTATCAAGTATCTGCTGATTTTTGATGACAATGTCTTTTTATCATAATTATTACAAGTTGTCTGGGTTGATAAAACTTGAAAAACTATGTGGGAGTTAAACCAGTATGGAATGTTAAACTTACTGTTTGTGTAAGGCTCTCTGGTACCAGCTGTCCTTCATGGGTCTAAGAAGACAATTATTTCAGAGAATAATTGAATGGTTTGGGTGGGAACGGACATCAAAACCCATCCCATCCCACCCCCTGCCATGGGCAGGGACACCTTCCACCAGCCCAGGTCGCTCCAAGCCCCGTCCAACCTGGCCTTGGACACCTCCAGGGATCCAGGGGCAGCCACAGCTTCTCTGGGCAATCTGTGCCAGGGCCTGCCCACCCTCACAGGGAACAATTCCTTCCCAATAACCCATCTATCCCTGCCCTCTCTCAGTGTGAAGCCATTCCCCTTGTCCTGTCCCTCCAGGCCCTTGTCAGTGGTCTCTCTCCACCTTTCTTGCAGGTTCCCTTCAGGCACTGCAAGGCCACAGAGGTCACTCCAAAGCTTCTCTTCTCCAGGCTAGACAATCCCAGTTCTCTCAACCTTTAGAGCCATAATTCACTCCTGCAATGTAAGAAGTATTTATAGCCACTTTCTGTACTGGTTCCATACCATGCTATGATTTTTAAGAGGTGCTTTCTGCTGGAAGTGCATTCAATAGGAAGTTATTTCTAAAACTAGTAAGAAAAAAACCCCTTCAAAAAGCAAATCGTGATTTAATACACCTTTCAGAGGATACAAAATACAAATGCCTGTTTTTATTTGGAAAGATCTTAAAGCACTTGCTATTTCAGCTTACACAAAGGGTCTTTTGTGATCTGAAATAAAAGCCCATGTTTGCCTCATTCTTTGACACAAAACCATATTGATTTACCTTAGAATTAAATCTGTAGGCGGGGTGTAAGTTTTCAATCCAATGCTAGGTCAGTGACATTCCAAAGTAACAAGAATGCCCACAAAACTATTGTACAGTGGACAAAATGCACTTTGAATATTCAAGCAGAAACAATAAAGGCCCATGAAATTCCCAATAAAGAAATGCAGAGAAAAGGTTCAAATGAAGTTGAAAAACTATTCAATCAGCAGTGCATGTTTTCTCCTGGAGTAGTGATCATAATCCTGACCAGGCTGAAGTTCTGCTTCTGCCATTAGTGAGCCTAAAAAGGTCAGGATTCCCTCTTTTAGGCTCTGACTGCAATTATTTTGGTCCATTCTTACACCACCCTTCATTATTCACTTATCAGTATTAGCACCAGTCACCCTCAGAGGTGTGGGATGAGCACCAGCAGCTCCCAGGATAAGGCACTGAGCTCTCCACCAGCAGCCCCAGTGGAAGTGCAACACGGTGCTGTTTGTGCTGCAAGAACAGCTTTGGAGTTGAAGAAGTGAAGAGGCAAAACCAGCTTTAAGTAAGTTCATCCTAGAGCCAATAAACAATACAATGACAAGAGTTAGTGTTGTTCTGTTTCACAGTTCAATATAATGGAAGTGTTTGTTGCTCAAAGCAGGACTTTATTGATGTTTACAGATATTTGTCACCCTGAGAGTCTCAAAATGTCTGTCTCAGTTTCTGCACAGGAATGCCTGGACCATACACAGACTATTTGTGTACCAAGGAGAAGAAAAATTAGTCTTAAATTCCAATATCAAGGCAACTTTAACTTGTTAAGATAATTGTCTTGCAATGATTGATCTAGTCACAACAAGATAATGAGGTTTTTATCGTCCTGAGGAGGATTTAATCTAATTTTTGGAAGGATTCTGATCTCACTGTTGCTGCTTTATCACTTTTAATCTCAATCCTTTAATTTGAATTTGCTCTGAAAAATTCAATATACTTTTAGTTGACAGCTGAAGACATAGAATAGTCTTCTTAGACTAAGTTTTCCTGCGTTGCAGCCGTGTTTTAAATCTTGTTATCATTACTCTGAACTTACGCAGTTATGGAGTTGTTTTGCTTCTTTAGACAGAGAATACCCAGTATAATTTCTTCAACACAATAAAAGCACCTCTTAAAGAAAAAGTAGTGACCTGATTTGGAGCAGAAGGTAGCTGCTAATGGTGTCTTTAATTATTTGGTAGAGGATCATTTGTGAGAAAAGATACCTAAGGCTTTGTGTTATTCTTTAACAGAATCTACTTATGGCTATACGGGTCCAGTTTCCTAATAGTATGAGGGCAAAATAAAGTTTGCATTAAAAAAAGAAATGATTAAGCACTGCCTTCCATTTTTTTTTTAATTCCCTAGGGCAAAATGGAAAAATACCACAATTTTGGTTAGTAGAGAACTCGTAATTTCTGTTTGTTAACACTGGTTACTGTGTTTCAGACATTCAAATGTCGTCTGAAGAAAAAAAAGTACCACTGAACTGAACTGAGAATACAAACACTATGTCACTCAAAACCAGTTTGGGGCAAAGTCTCTGCCCACAGCAATTTGTGTCTTCTCCCCCATAAACAAGGGAAAAGTACTTAGTCTATTTTTCTTCTGGAATTGTGTTAGTGGTTGTATTTTCTTTTTGGCTCTATCCTCTTAATTATTTGTAGTTCTTAATCTTATTAATTCACACTTCTGTACAACTGAGCTGAATAAGCTACTTATCCACCCTCTAAGCTGAATCTATCCAGATCATTTTGAATTTATTTGCTCTGTACCTCTGTATTTACTTTATCCTCCTTTGCCATTTCTATGTCATTGGCAAATTTAGGTCAGTAATTTATAAAGTAAACAAGAATGGTCCTAATGCTGCACTTTCTGACTTTCCTTTTAACTCCTTCCTGAACCGGTTTTTAATTTGTAATATTCACTCCTTCAACTAAAAGTAGTTCCTTGGAAATTCATATGCCTTTCTCTAAGAGAATGCTGGCCTTTTTTGTAGATCAAACCCTTCTAGAATGTACTTTAAAATAAGCCCCCCATTTCTCTCTTTTTCATCAGCTGAATATGCTGATGCCTAAAATCCTGGCAGACAGGTACTCAGACAAAATGTTAATGGAGAAAGACAGACAATGCCTTTATTGGGAGTTCGGAGGCTTCGGGGCCCCTGCTGGGCCTACAAAATGCACGTTGTTTCAATAAGGATCTCTGCGCCCAAAAATCCCCAAAGAACCCCACCCTCAGTAAGGTTACAGTTTTTATACTCTTCCAAACAATTAGCATATTATATATATCCATAACCAATCATCATTTCTAATTCCCTCGGTGTCCCACCCATCAGGGTCCTGGGCTGTGCCCCCTGGAACACCTCCAAGGGGTTCTGGGCCCTTCTATTGTTTTGACTTCAAGTTATCTTGCAGGTGGCTCTGGAAAACATCATGACCTTCAGAAAGCCTGAGAATATGTGGGAAAATCACTTTAGTAACTTCTAACACCACTTAATATGTGAGCAAGAAAACCCATACTTCTAAAACTCTAAAAATCTACAAAATACACACCAAACCTTTAGGCATCAATGCATTGCCATATTCTTGAGAGGAAAGACAAAGCCAGTGGTCACAGAGTGCAGCACCCTAAACCCAGCTCTGATATGGGGCTCTTTTTGGTCTGGGCAAATCACTCCCCCTCCCTTGCCACCCTCCTGGGAAAGGAATTCCCAGGTCTGAGGATTGTTTTTCACTAAGCACTTGTAAGGCTCTGCAGACATGGGCAATGTGTCACTCAGAATCACAATCTCTGTAGTCATCAGCCTTCAGATGCATTTGTTCACATTGTTTTGGCTCCTGATGTCTCCATGTATTCCCATTCTTTGGTCATCAATATCCCCTGGCATGCTCCTTCTTAAATAAAACATTCTGCCCTAGGTGACAGGTAGTGAGCCAGTGGAAAGATGCTGTCACTTGACTCGCTGTGACATTTCAGAACACTCTTTGTGGAACACTCTGGCATTTCCAAATATCCAAACTACGTTATGTAAATATATTTCCAGTGTAACTCTCAAAATACTTCTTTTAAACTAATTTTGTTTTCAGTTCAGAATGCATTTTTATCTATACCAGTGTTCTGAGTCTGCCTTCTAACTGGGAGTTAGCTCTGCATGCAAGAAGCTTTTGCATGTAAGCAAATACCCATCAGAGAGCCAGGATGCAGTTTCCAAAGAGAATTTTGAAGCCTTATTTCCTCCATTCAGTGCTCTGTGCTGAGTGTGTGGACAGTCCCAGTCACCAGTTAACATCACTTTTTCTTTTTTTGGTTTGTCAGACTCCTTGTAAGAGCACCTTGTAGTGCTCGCAGTGTGCAACCTCCAGACAGCACAGGCTGTTTTTAAGAGTGAATCATATGTGGGGACGCACAGCTCTTTGGTTCAGAAACTTCCAATCAGTCAATACTTCCTGCCTTATTTATGAGATCTTCTGTGTACCTGCATGTCAGCTAAGCAAGACGGAAGGAGTGCTCTAATGAGGATTATTTTTGCTACTGAAATTTGTTCTTAGGGGAAGACTGGTGGCCTCTAATTTGTGATTCCTGGAGAGCAACAGTGTGACACTTGGCTTACAGACAGACAGCCCTGGCTGTGTTGTGGAATCATGGATGGTTTGTGCTGGGAAGGACCTTAAAGCTCATCCCATCCTACTCCCTGCCATGGGCAGGGACACCTTCCACTGTCCCAGGTTGCTCCAAGCCCCGTCCAGCCTGGCCTTGGATACTTCCAGGGATGCAGGGGCAGCCACAGCTTCTCTGGGCAACCTTCCCAATATCTAACCTAAACTACTCCTTGCCCTGTCACTCCAGTTCCTGATGAACAGTCCCCTTCCAGCTTCCCTGTACCCTCTTCACACACTGGAAGGGAGTCTGAGATCTCCACACAACCTTCTCTTCCCCAGGCTGAACAGTCCCAGCTTTCCCCGTCTGCCTCCACAGGGGAGCTGCTCCAGTTCCCTCAGGAACTTCATGGTCTCTTCTGGACTCACTTCATCTATTCTGTGTCTCTCCAGTGTCTCTCACTGTCACCGGCAGAAGGACAATGTCCACACCAAGGAGTGTGGCTGACACTTTTTCTTGCCCTCACAAGAGTGAAACATGAAATGTTGGTGTCAGTGCATGCAAGTCATCACTCCTTCCTGCATGGAGGGGCAGCTGGAACAACCCCAAATTCCCATGCAGGAACAAGGCTGTTCCCTTTGACTCCTATCACACATCCTCAGTAGCTCCACTACTTCCAAATAACTTCAGATATCCAACTCTTTACCTGAATTAAAGGCTAATTGAAAGCTACTCAACACAAACACATGCTGGGTAGCCTTATAAAGGGTGCAGCTTTAAACCATGAAACAAGCAGGGCTGCAAACACAGGCAGTTCTGACTGCTCAGTGAGAAAGAGTATGGACCTACAGTCAGAGAGCTCACTTCAGCATTGCCAGTGCTCCCCATTTACTGCATCTACATGTGGAATCCCTGAGTGGTCAGCAAATGCCATTCAGGATGTGGATGTGCACAGGCTGCACATCCACATAGGTGTTACCAAGAGCCTGCTTCCTTGTTACAATTTTTTTAACTACAGCAATATTGCCCCTTCTGCCTTTTCTTCTGTGAAGGTCACACAGGTACTTCTTGTGGATTATTGGTACTTTTAGATGGTGAGAGCTTTCAGAGGTGAGTGGCACATGTCAAAATACAATAACCCAAACATACCTGATGCACTGCTTCAAAATGCTTTCAGTAGTCTTCAGGATTAGTTGCTTATGTGTTGAGGGGTTTTTTTATTTTAATGTGTTGGAAGATACGGTGGAAAACAAGCACTGATGAAAATTAAATGGCATAGAGCTTAGTTTGGGCAGCAGCTCAGAACTTGCGGAATCTTCTTGGTGCTCTTTCACACAACCAGGGCAGCCACTCCCCTCCGTTGCAAACTCCCCCAGACTGCTTTCTGCAGGCAGCTGCAGGGTCACAGTCCTTCCCTGACCTGCTGCAAAGCCACGTTTTCCTTTTCCCTGAAAAACCACCTCTCAGTGTTTCTCCAGAAGCATCCATGTACCACTTATGAGGCAGAGCATATCCTGGGCATGGGAGGTTTGTTACACAAGTGTGGGGCTGGCTGCATACAGTTTATCTTAAAGAAAGTGAAGAAATTATGGTACATTAGGAAGTAAGAGAGGGACTCCCAATGCTTAAAAAACACAAAGGCATTTGCCACAACAAACCCAGAGAACTGCTTGTGGTGAAAGCACATTCCCTGCCTTGGTTTCCTCTGCAGCCTGAGCCCTCATGGGAGCTGTCATTGATGGGGTGAGCTCAGGGTCCATCCCTGCAGACCCTCAGTGCTCCCCAGCCATGCCCAGATGCCCATGCTGCCTGTGGCACATTCCCAACAGCAGCTGAAAGATGCTCCCTGGCTCCTGTGCCTGCTCCTTCTGGGCACTGATGGCAATGGCTGTAGAGGAATGTACCAGCCTTGGTAACTTGCCTTCTGTGCACAGCATATCCATCTAAAACTGGTAGATAGCACAGCAGAAAAGTGAGGGAAAACACCACTGTTGGTGCACTGTAGGTGTTGCTCCATGTTCATAAAAATGTGTTTGCCATGAGGGGATCTCTACAGCTTGATTACTCCCCTGCTAAATCTAATTTTTTTATTTCATTAAAACTAAGTTACAATGTTTGAAACTCAGAGTAATTTCTCATTTCTTTTAAAGGAATTTTTAACATTATCATTTTTTTCCTGAAACTTTCCAAAAATATTTTCCAAATTTTTTTCCAAAAATAATTTCAAAATATTTTCTTTGCCAATACTCTTAAAATTTAAAGTCAAACCAAAACTGACTGTATTGTGAGTTTCTGAAATACTAGCAGAAATGTTTGCATAAGGATGGCAGTAGCTCTGTAGGATAACGGAGTTATCAAAAGGGACCTACAGGGATCAGCAAAACTACTCTCACTGAGAAACAAGACACTTCCAGCTATTCCTCATGATTCCAGTTCTTCTAATGCAGACTTTTCTTTTCCTAAAGCCTTCTGAGGTTTGCACAGTTACAGCTGACAATCCAACATTTCTTAATATCGAAAAGGAGGTTTAATGCAAAGGAAACATAAAGTAAAAAAAGAAGTGTAGAGGCATAAAATACCAGAAATCAGAGTCTTAGTAGCATCTTATATAGATTTCTTATCTTCTATAAATAGTATCTTATATAGTTTCACATAAGTATCTGGGAGGGGGCAGAGCATGGACCAGGCTGTGCTCGGGGGGCCCAGCAATGGGGCAAGAGGAACAGGCAGGAACTGATGCCCAGCAAGTTCCACCTGGACAGGGGGAAGAACTTCTTTGCTGGGCAGTGACCCAGCACTGACCAGAGATCAGAGAGGGTGTGGAGTCTCCTCGCTGGGGATATTCCAGACCCCTCTGGACACAATGCTGTGCCAAGTGCTCTGGGATGGCCCTGCTGGAGCACGGAGATGGGATCAGATGAGCCACTGTGGTCCCTTCCAGCCTGACCCATTCTGGGATCCTGTGATTATTTTGAAAGTTTACTTGGTGTTCTCCTCAAATCTTAATAGGATGAAAACAGATGGTCTTGTGATTCAGAGCTCAGCTTTCCCAGCCTAAGCAGTCGCACCATGTGACGTCCAACATAAAATCAGGTGCACCCAGAGGCAGAGCATCAGAAGCTCCCAAAAAGGGGATGCGCAGAAGAGACTGTGACTTCTGCAATTAGCACAAGCCCCAGTTTTAGCAGCCCCACGCTCAGAACATAGGACGTGAAGGAGAGGAACCACTGACTAGAGCCCCAAGGAATTCACTGATCACTTTAGACAACACTAAACCAAAATTCTCCAAACTTTCAGGCCTCACAGAATCAAAGCAAAGGGATCAGCACGGCTGTAACATGTTTTTGCTCTCAAGCACATCTGACCAAGGCCCTCTGATCCAGCACAACCAGAGGACTCAGCCTTTCTTGGAGGATTTGGCCTGAGTATGGACAGAGCAATGTGTCTCATGACAGTCCAGAAGTAATTGATTACTAATTTTATTTGTTTAGATTTAATACAATATAAATCTCTGTATAGAATTAATAAACTGGCCAAACCCAAAGTTGATTTTGAAAAGAAAGCTCCAGGACTCTCATTGACTGGATGATGAACAGCTTCCAATATTAGAGGACAAATAGTAGCTCTGAACTTGCTACGCCACTGGAACAGCACCAGAGCTGAGAGGCAGGCATCCTGCCCTTCTGAGAGTAGGAATATTTTGTCACACTGTCATCAGATACAATTTCTGATGTATAGCTAAATAACCTTTGCTTTCATACCCCCAGTGCAAAAGATGAAAACCCTTTAAAAGCGAAAGTCCCAAAGAAATGTAAATA
The DNA here is from genome assembly GCA_013396655.1 of Campylorhamphus procurvoides. Classification (NCBI taxonomy): domain Eukaryota; kingdom Metazoa; phylum Chordata; class Aves; order Passeriformes; family Dendrocolaptidae; genus Campylorhamphus; species Campylorhamphus procurvoides. The sequence continues at coordinate 17,811 of WBMV01000659.1, read as the reverse complement.
CAGTGTATTCACTACTGACATTTCAAAAGATTTTGCCCCACCAGTGGAGACAGCTATTATCTATTATCAGGTTTCCTGTCAGTCACATTGATTAAAGTTGATAAATACTGCAAGCCACTTGGGGGAGGCTAAAGGACACAAAAGAGAAATGTTATTTGAAAAGGACCATAATTCTTGGGATTTGAAAAGCAGATCATATTTGCCTTCATTCCCCAACTTCAAGAAGAACAAATTCCCCAATTTAAATTTCTTCTTTTTTTTTTCCATTTTCCTAGAAGTGATACATACTTAGAAACTGTAATTAATGTAATAGTACTCTGCAAGGACAGAGCAACGAGACACTGAAAAGTTAACACAGTTTCTCTGTATTCACACACTATATTGTTTTAATTTGGGCAATAAACGAAAATTCATGAGATCAGTTGCTGAAATTTGGGATCCAGTAATAGCTACTGGAATACTAAAGCAAGACGAATCCAAGTGCAGTAGGAACACTGCGGTGTGTTTTGTCAGTCCAAAAAGCAAGCTGCCTTTGAAAGCATGCAATATATTCTCTATGAATATTTAATATCCAAAAGACAGAAGATCAGTTTGATATCATTCATAGGGTCAAAGTAGTTACACAGATTCTTTTGATTGCTATTGCATATGTATTATTTTTAATCTTCTAAAAATCTCTAGCAGAAGTGGGTATTAATTTCAGAATTCATCTTAGAAAAGCATTGATTTCTGTTTGCCATCAAGGCAAGGGAAAAGAGCAACACTCCCTCAAAATCAGCTATGGAGAGGAAAAGCTGACATTTTTTCCTTCAATATGAACAAAGAAAAAATGTTGAGGAAAATATTGAAAAAGCTGGGAAAAAAAGGAATCCAGTACTACTTTGTCAATTCTGACCTTCCATTAGACATCAGTGGGGATACTTACACCGATACACTAGGGCATGGGAATGTCCAGGAGCAAGGACTTCAAATTACAGGATATTTCTATGAAAACTTCTTTCCTTATCGTGTCAAATTTTCCAGAAGAATACTTTTCTAACTTGACTGAATATTGTAATTACAGTAGTAGAAAGTACAAGATGGCAGAATCCAAGTTGGATTTCTCATGGGGAAAAAAATCAAGCTTTAAAGTTTCTCAAAGTTATTGCATGAAAGAAGGAATGAAACTCTAGGTAATTGAATTAAATTTTCTATTTAAGAAAAAAAGATCTTATTTTTATAATAAATGATTAATTAAATTCACTCTGTGGCTATAAAAGTATATGATGACCCACATATTTTTTGCTAATAACATGAAATCTACTGCCAGCAGAACATATTGATTTAAACTTGCAGGATTTTTTAAAAAGGCCTGCAGAGCCTTAAAACTCAAAAAATAAAAGTGGTTTTGGAAACTCTGAGCTAAGCCCAGTTTGCATTAGTATTTTAAGAACATCATGCATTTACCTTTCTGAACTTATTGTTTAGCTATAAATCTCCAACAGCAGCTGGAGTAGTTGAATATGTAATGCCATAAAACTACATGAAATTTCTGAAAAACCATAAAAGAAACTCAGTCCCACCCCTGTACTCCTTTGGCACAAAGCTGAGGGGGTTTTATAATGAAATTCTTTTTAAAGTGCACAGGGTGCCAAAGGAACGTGCCTATTTAGGAATCTTTCCATCTACCACCACAGAAATCTAGCTGAGACAACTAGTGTACCTTTTACAGCAATTTCCATAAAGCTGCCTTGGGTCTATTTATCTTTTCAGATGCTTATCCATTATAAAATCACACTGCACACAATCAGATTACAAACCCTAATGAGAATTCTACATATGTGGCTAACTACACCATTATAATTAATTTAGTCAGAAAATCCTTCTGTGTTAACAGAGGGAAAGATTCTTTTAGAAATCCTGGCATTTTCCTTTAGGTTTTAAAGAGTTCTCAATAAAGAAACACAATATGATCACAGAACCACAGAATCATTAACATTGGAAAAGCCCTCCCAGCCCACAGAGCCCCCCCTGTGCCCGATGCCCACCTTGTCCCCAGCCCAGAGCTCTGAGTGCCACGGCCAGTCCTGCCTTGGGCACCTCCAGGGCTGGGCACTCCAACCCTCCCTGGGCAGCCCCTGCCAAGGCCTGACCACCCTTTCCAGGCACAAATTCCTCCTGCTGTCCCCCCTGCCCCTGTCCTGTCCCACCTGAGCCCGTTCCCTCTGCTCCTGTCCCTGTTCCCTGGGAGCAGAGCCCAAGCCCCCCCAGCTCTCCCGTCCTTGCAGGCACTTGCAGAGCCAGAAGGTCCCCCCTGAGCCTCCTTTTCTCCAGGCTGAGCCCCCCCAGCTCCCTCAGCTGCTCCTGCTGCTCCAGCCCCTTCCCAGCTCCGTTCCCTTCCCTGGACACACCCCAGCCCCTCGACATCTTTATTGTTGTGAGTGTCCGGAACTGGGCACAGCGCTCAGGGAGCTTCAGCAGTGGCAGCACAGGGGGACAGGCACTGCCCTGGTCCTGCTGCCATGCTATTTTTTGACAGATGCCATTGGCCTTCCTGCCCACCTGGGCAGTGTCATAATGTTGCAGCAACAATGAAGCAAATGAATGCATCAATGATGCATCAATGAAAAAATGATCAAGATCGAATTTCAAAATAATTAGATTTTTTAGGCTTTTTCATATCATAATTTAGGTCATGAGTTGCATGAGAGACCTCTCATGACTGTGATGAACTAAAATGGTGACGGACCTATTGCAGGTTTTCTATGAGGCAAGGGCTGATGACCCCGTTACTCCTTAAATCAGTAGAAGCCATGGCAGAAGAAATTACTACAAGCTATTTCAGCCTAGATTATTGCATATTTTTAGTAGAAACTAATTGGACTCCTAGCAATTGCAGCAAGATTTAATTTGCTCAGGATTTCCTATATGCAAGCTTGTTTCTAGCAGAAACTGGTGTCTTACACAACTCTTGACCCCTTATTGTTTATTTGGCAAATTCCCTGTATATAAAAGCATGGAGGATTTTTTTCTAAATTAGAATATAGAAAAAAAATACAGAGTTTCAATGCTGCAAGACAGTAGCCCACCAAAATAGCCTGAACCGTTCAGACCATAGAAGCAACTTGAAGATCACCTTGAGTGCTCAGAAGCAATTACGACAGTGATAACTGCAGATGAAATGAAGCAAAATGTGAAAAATTTATCTTCATGTATACTTTTCTACATAGGAGAATGGCTCTCATTTATCTTACTTCTTTCTCTGTTAGACTGATTAGTTAATTGACTTCAGAAGCAAAATATGAGTGAACTGACAAATTGTTCCCTTTGACTTTTGCACAGTCCAAGTGTAAATACCAGATCTAACATTTCATCATTTAAAACAGCAGATTAGGCTGCAAGATAAGATGTGGGTATATTAACCCAAATATGCTGCCAGTACACAGTAAGGAATTTTAGCTTTTACATGTACTTTTAAAGGCATTGTGAAGATGAACAAGTAGCAGCACCTTAATTTTATCCTACTTGTGATCCTACTGAACTCAAAAACAGGAAAAAAAGTGGAATCCATTTATTGTTTTATTTATCCAAAACCACAGGGTTTTAAGAAAAGAAAGATAAGAAAAGAAAGACACTCAATGCAGGGATTAGTAGATGTAAAAATATAAGCCCAAGTCTGTGCCCTACTCACCTTCACCTTCAGTTAAATGAAATTATTCATCTGGATTTTTAAAATACTTGGCCAATTATCACCTGCCTTTATTTTAAGAACAATCGCTTTGAGGACTCTATGTGTTCATCTATGAATCATATCTTTGGAGACAGGAGTTCAAATAAACCCTGATTATGCCAACAGAGAAATAAACATCATTGCCTCATGACAATACCTGGCAAGTAGTGGCTGCATCACTATCTATAAGAATCACTAAAAAGAAATCCTCAGAGTTTGCCCAAGATGGGGCTATAGGGATGCATGTCATTTCTGACTGCTTTAATGGCAGTCTAGGAGACATCTCACGAGACCTCATCAGATAGACTTATAGCTCTTAGAAAGTCAGGTTTTTCACAGGTGGTCTCAAGTATACAGGCAGAGATGTTCAAAGTCCTTTCTGCCTTGAAGATCCTTACCTTCTCTCCTAAGTTATAATATGCACTTGTATAGGCTGCTGCGTTTACTTTTGGCCTGTGTTTCAGGCACAGGATTATGGCTCATATTGCACATCTAAACATTTTTAGTCAGCTTTTATAAAAATCTTCAGCCTTCTCACTGTGTAGTTGAACATCAGAGATGAACACCTCCTTCCACACACAGCCTTCAGCAGGTGTGAAGCCTTAGATTTGGCATTGCCTGTAATTCCAGAAGTTTTCTGATACCCCCAACCTCCTTTTGGCTGAATGTTAGGGTAGATTTTATTAGCATACACTGTCTGTCCTGATGAGTGGCAATCTCATTCTTTATTTATCAGCCCTAACATCTGTGGTACAGAAGAGTTAAACCTTCTTAGACTCTATTCCTGGCTTGCTAAGAATGTTTCAATAAAAGGAATTTAAAAAACCATTGCAACCCTATTCCTTCAATCCCTTATGCATTGTCAAAAGAGCTGTTAAAATCTGTTCTAGAAGTCTACAGGCTACCCTGGAATGCTCTGGAGCCATGCCTTGAATTTAACTTATAAAAAATACCTTCCAGTCTGATTGCTTCAGCCTGTGGTTTTCTGTGTCATAAACTCAAAATTCTGTTTCTGTTTTAGACATTTTAATCTCAACTCCCCCATGAGTACCTGGAAACTGGGCTGGCCATACAGATATTTTCCAGGCCTGTGTTCGTTTCCTTCCACCGTAACTTGCTGGTCCAACTGCTTCTTTTCTTGGTCGCTTGCTATTTTCATTCACTGAAATTCTTTTCACTGATATTTTTAGTTTATATAATCTGACATAAAAAAAAAACCCAAAAAACAACATCCAGACCTGTCTCGTGCCCCCTTGTACAGTCTGATTTTTAATATATGTGTGCACAGCTCTGACTTCCAAGCTGTTCAGGGGGAAACTCCTCAGAGGCAGCAGGTCCAGCAGCCGCCCCTCCAGCCTGGGGAGCTCCATTCCAGCTGACCCACCCTGCAAGCCACTGCTATGAAATGGTTTTGTGCCCTCCTGACTCTGCATGCCTGGCCCCAGAATCTTTTTCTGTCCATCTTCAGGGACCTGCATGGCTCACTTTGTCTCCTTCCCACTCAGGGTTTGTCCATCCATCCATCAGCACGGAGAGCCCGTGTGGTGGCACGGGGCTGAAGCACTGAGGGACCTGTGGCACAAACACAGAGTGACTTTTCTTCTGGAAACAAGCAGAGCCTGCACCACCTTCACATAATTCAAAACATATTTTTCACAGATAATGTCTATTGAAAAAAATTGTACAACATTGCATCCAGAATGTAGTCCAAGGAAAGCTCCTTCATAAATACTCATGTACACGTGTTCAGGATTCTTTTTTTCCCTTTTCTTTCTATTTTAATAAGGCCTTCCTTTCATGTGGGTCAACTCTTTTTTCCTGGAGCTGACAGCACAAGCTGAGAACGTTGATTTGACAGCGCAGAGATTCATGGAGTGATGGATTCCTCCTCCTGCCCTGCCAGGCACTTCCAGGGTCCCACTCCAGAGGGAAACGGGCTGTCCATGCCCACAAGGCAGCTGGACCAGAGACTCTCTGTGGCACCCACAACCTCCCACGGAGGGAGGACAAAATTACACAGCCAGTGTGGGCAAAAAGCAACCCCTTTCTGTTCTCCCCTTCCTATTTCCCTGGGGAGGAGTTCTGGGCTGTGCCAGCAGCAATCCTGACCAAGCCAGAGGTACCAAACTAAACACACCTGAGATTCCCAGGGCATTTCCCTCGGAGTGTGGGCACCTCCATCTCCAGGCAGCTCCCAAACCTCCCTGAGAGCTTGGCAAGCCCAATTCCCCTAAAATCAAGGTCACTCTGACAGCCAGAGACTGGTGGCCCAAATGAAATATAAGTTCAAGGACAATGTATTTCCACATAATTATATTTTACACATCCAGATTTATATGTGGAAAACTATTTACACTGCTGACACCATCTGAGTAACTTCTACTCATCAACAAATGAGTTTATGCATTCAGCTGGTTCAGTAAATAGGATGGTTGGTTACAAAATTAGAGTCTGTTTATCAGACTTTTCTGATGATAGACTCTAATTTAGTCAAGAACTGGATTAAGGTCACACCCAAAAACCTTAATCACTAAATCGTCCTACCCATAATGTGAGGATGTTGACTGAAATTTGAAGGACTGACAAAACAATAATATACTTTTGAGAGACTAATGGAGAAAAATGTCTCTCAAAGTAAAAATTTTGCATTTTGTAGGAAGTTTTGATGTTTAAAAAGAAAAAAAACCCTCAAACCCTCCACAATGACATCTGCTCCAATCTTTGTAAATACAACCAGTGAGGAAAATCCATTAATTCAAAATTTTATATCAAAATGTCAATGCCATCATAATCACAACAGATTAGGCATTTTTAACTGTTTTACAAAAATTGGTGCAGTTTTTACCGCCTAAATTCCTATGTTAAAATTCCTTTGTGCTACTAGGAAACTATTTTATACTTATGTTGTGAATACAAAGAATTACAAATTTAAGCAATTATGTCATTAGCAACGATTTAAAAAAAATTAGACATCTTTTAATTTTTTTTTTAAATTTCAAAATTCCATTTTTCAGCAATTTTTTATTTCTGCCAGCATTTTATAAATTCTTTTCTTGCTTAAATTGTTACTGTAATAACTTAGAGATTCTTAAAGAATTTCCTAGCAAAGTATTATTTTTGACAAGCATGGGCCGCAAAAGAGGTGTTCTGCTGAGCTCCCCTGAAGGAAACTTTCCAAAGGGCTTTTTAGCAGACTAGGAAATGGTTCCCAGGGAAAAAGCTTCACAGGGAGAAATACATCTTTTTGAAAGTTCAGTTAGACTGCAAAATAATCCCCTGAGGCGAAGGCAGAAGTTGCAATACTTAAGAGGAGCATTCAACAGTTGGAGAGGGAAACAAAATACCCTGAAATACCAGAATGAAGGAAACCACATTGGACTCCCCCATCTGATCTCCTTTTTCCTGCTGGGTTTTTAACTTGTATGTATATTTTCTATGCTATCAACTAAATCTGATGGAAAAGCTTCAGCATATATGGGAATTACATATGCAGTGAAATCATGCAAGGAACCAAGAACATAAATGATCAAATACCTTAATTCCACCTGTACCTAAACCAAATATAGGTGCACATTTAAAGTCCAAATGGAAACAAATCTTAGTGCTTGGAGTGTGGTTAAACAGAGTTTCAGTGATTTTAAAATCTCCTAGAAGATTAAATCTGTAAAGCTCTCCCGCTTCGGGTAGTGGAATTAAAAAAAAAAAGGCATGGTATTGTTTGAATTTCATTTGACATGTAATTTGATCTATAATTTAAGGTATCAGGCTGTAATTTGCTGCAAGAATCACCAGGTAGGCCTGGTGTTATGTCACCTAAGGAAAAAGAGATAAAGAACTATGGCTTTTCAAATATTTGGTCATATTTCTGTATAAATATCAGAAATAGTGAGAAAATATTTTCAAGTCCATAGCTATTTGTTTGATATGTTCCACAATGAATATGTTATATTTTATATCAGTGCAGCTGGAGTGTACCTTGGTAATGACATCACCTGAGAGCTCTTTTTTATTCACCCAGGTTTATATTTAATAGGCATCCAAGATCATAGAAATTTTATGATATAATGCAATAGATAATCAAACCCACTGAAATTACCAGTGTTAGAAATTAACACCACCTTTATAGCAGAGACTCTTGAGGTAAAAAAATTAAGCGGAAGGCCATATAATGGAGAGACATAAATTTTGCATGCACTAAAACTGTATATGAATAATGTCTTTAATATGCTCTTATATTCATCTAAAATGAGAGCAAACAAAGTAATATATTTTCCAGAGAGCCTTAACACATTAATTTTCTTGAGAATGCTAAATTTATCTTCAACCTGTTTTCTCCAAGTATACTCGTTTATGTGAATTGGAAAAAAATGAGTAATTCCCCAGTCAGCTTTCCCAGCATTTTTGTGATCCCAAGGCAAGAAAGGTGAGGCAGGATGCCTTCGTGCTCTATTCCCAAAGGAGAAAAGAGTATGAGGTATATTAATGTATAATGTACATAATGAACACTCTAAATATGAATATATTTGTCAAGACCTGGAAAGTCAGTGTTGTAAGAAAGTCACTTCCTGTGATAAGTGGTGGTATCAGGAATGTGTAGGAATTAACAAAACAGAAGAAAACTTCAACTTTAGAAAGCTTGAGATTGCCCAGCTCCTTTCCTGAGTCAGTGAAACCCATCAACTTCACAGCATAAACCCACTCTAAACCCCTCCTCTGTTTATATAAGCACATTTAGATTCCTTGTGGCAATCCATCTCCATGATTTTTGGGTCTGAGTAAAACCTTTTCCTAAAAAATCTCCACTGCAGCTCTCTGGGACTGCAGTTCCCTCCTAGGAGGACCATGATCCAAAGCAAAAAGCAGAGCATGGATAGCTTGAGCACCACTTCTTTCTACTGCTAAAAAAATGAAACAGAATGGACTGTTGTGGGAAATTTCACTAAAATTACCTGTAAACAACTTTATCTGAACTGTTCTGTAGTCAGCCATATTTACATGGCATGTCCAAGAGGAGAGATGGAGATTTTGTGTAGGTCAGGCTTGTTTAAGACCTCAGCAATTTTATCACAGCAGAGAGCAGAGTTCCCCAGATCCTGGACTGCGCTAGAATCAACCATATTACATCAAAGCTGATCAGTAATAGAAAAAGCAAAGGAATAATGGGAAATGTGTAGAAATTAGCAAAGCAGAAGAAAAACATTAAGAGTGAAAATAAAGTTAGCTCAAATCCAACTTCAAGAACATTAAAATATAAATGTGTTATTCCATATATTGTGAAGCAAATTCCAGCTTAAATAGGAAACCATATTAAAGAAGACTGGTGTTAACTCTATTATATTTCCTTTAAAGTGCATGAGAAAAAGGATGGCTAGTTTGACAGAATCCCAGAATGGGCCAGGTTGGGAGGAACTACAGTGGCTCATATGGTCTCACCTCTCGGTTCCAGCAGGGCCATAATAGAGCACTTGGCACAGCATTGTGTTCAGAGGGGTCTGCTATATCCCCAGGGAGGAGACTCCACACCCTCCCTTGTGTCTGTTCAGTGCTGGGTCACTGCACAGCAAGAAAGTTCTTCCTCGTGTCCACGTGGAACTTGCTGGGCATCAGTTCCCATTGCTGGGCACCCCCAAGCAGAGCCTGGGCAAGACACTGCCCCCCTCTCTGCAGATACTTGTATATTTATATTAGATAAAAATATTATAAACTCATAAACTAATGTTAGTTTTAAAAACCTTAAACATAAATTTATATTAGTTTACATAATCGCATGTAATTACGCAAATTAATGAGCTATAACTGTGAAGAAATACAAGTAATTTTATAAACTCTTTCTTTTTTGAGTAACAAGAAGCTGTGTGTGCAGAAGGCAGCCCCGAGCTCTGGGGAACATAGGCAGTCTGCTCACACGCAGCATGGGCAGGGACAAGAGCAGCTCTGCAGCCACAGCCTGGCCTTCCCCCATGGACCAAGGGTGGACAGTGTGTGCTTTGCTGCCACAGCGCAGCCAAGGTCACAAAGCCACTTGGAAAAAGCTCCAAGGATAAGTCATGCCAAGACCTGTAATCTCACTGGGGATGACTTCAGTCATGGTGCTGTCTGCAAAACAGGCACCAGAGAGGTCTGAGGAGGCAGCACAATTAAATGGTATCAGAAGCAATCCTGGGATCCCTCTGCCAAGGTGCTCACTTCACGATTCCCTGACCTCTGAGCAGCAGAGCTTGGATCAGCCAGAAGGAGCTCAGGTATGCAGAGACTGCCTGCATGGATGGATTGAAGTCCTTCCCAAACATTTGGTTCTTCTCAGCAGCAGCTGAACAAGCTGTTGACCCACCACCAAGGTTAAGAATTACTGCTTTTTATAAGTACTTCCACTGCTAACCTTGTACCTCTTCTTTCCCCATTCTGGAAGTAAAATAGAACATGGAACAAAGAGTGACACAAGCTAATTTTAGCTTTAAGTGGGCATTTTCCCACGTCCTTCAGAATATCTACAATTTAGTGATCAAGAAAATATGGAATGCACTTTTCAGTTTAATTACAACCTGTCCTTCCAATGAATCAATCTGAAAACTCTCAGAAAGATGGAATTATGCTTTGCTTTCTTAGATGGAAAGAAGGCCAGAATGAATGTCTCATAAAAAAAAAAAAAAGTTCCTTTACCTTTAATTTCTTCCAGTTCAGATGGTTGAAAAGTAACTCAAATGCTTACAAGTGTCTCTTGGCCTTAAAGAAATACAGAAACGTTCAACATTCATCAAGCAACATGGCTGTCTGCTTGAGAGGAGCTGGTAAGGTCAGCAAGGAGATTATTTTAGAAATTTTCTTATCTACACACCAAAAGCTCTGTTTTCAAATGAAAATGAATACTGGGCCATCAAATATTTTTAGATGCGTAAAATCACAGTGAACTGCCAAGAGGATTTTGTTTGTGCAATACAACTACATTGTCTCCCATGCTGAAAGTGTGCTCAAAAATAGGGACTGTTTTCACAAAAAAAGCCCACAGTTTGGGCTCCATATATAGGAATTATTTTGTAGCTGATTTTTATCTATATAAAAAAGTCACACCAAATAACCAAATTTGTAGCTCAAGAAATTTAATGAGTCTTTTAAAGCAGTATAAACTTTAGCAACCTTTTTTTTCCCAAACATATGCTGTCCAGTGTCTAAAAAGAAAACTATCCTTAGGAATTAGATAATGCCGTAGTCAAAATCTTGACAATGGGGAAAACAGATGCCTATAGAAAAAGAACCAGCCCTGATCAAGTATTTCACCACAGAGCCTGTTAGTGATTTTTCTAAAGAGTAAGCCCATCTGTTGCACATTAAAAGAAAATTGTTCATCTCTGATCCTTGTAATTCAAGCAAACAAACAGCAGTTTTGGCCTTTGCTTTACTTTGCTTAAAGCACTGTATTAACAAGCACACCCAGGCTCTGGCTGTGGGGCTGCACAAAGAACCAGCACTCTACACTGTCCAGAGGGTTCTCCCAGCCCAACAGGGTTAGCTCAAAGCATCAAGGCTTAGAAAATTCATGTTTACTGCTTTTATCAACTGGAATTGAAAAGTTAATCCCAAATCAGTTAATTTTGGTGATGATAAAATTTCAAAAAAAGTTTTATCTGCACCAGCCAAAAAAGAAAGTCACCATTTAACTATTCTGTGTGCTAGAGTCAAATTACATTTCTCAGTTTCTAATAAAATGTGCACTTGGTCATAAGCATCCACTTGTTATTTATTACTGCCCAGCAGCCTGAGGACATTAATTTATTGCTTGTGTGCAATCACTCTATGTGATACACTTCATTGTATTTTAAACATGATATGGTCTGTATCTCTAGTCTTATTCCTTCAAGAGTATGCAGTTATGGAGTATGATCAAATTACTTAATAATTTATTACAAGATTTATAAAGCCAACAAGCATTGAAAAGATATTACTCCAGCATTTTTACATAGTAAGCTGTGCATTTCCCATTTTCTCCCAGTGCAAATGCATGTGTACAATCAAACACTCTTTGCTGTGTAAAAAGTATTTTTACTAAGAGATGAATATTATTAATGCTAAAATGCCTTTACAGATTATTTATTTCTATGAAATATAATGTGCACTGAACGAGATCTCCCAGGACTATTCTCCATGACTGTGCTTTTTAAAAATACCATGTCAAGAGATGCTGGTGAACAGAACTCTCTTATCACTGTTGGCAGACTTTTATTCCCAACACCAAATGAGAAAAGAGGAGCTGTATTATAAGTGTTTGAAACCATGGTTTATACAAACTCACTCCCCTAATTCTGGGTATTCTATTACCAAGTGAAAAGTGAGGAGACTGTAAATAAATCTGAATTGTGCTATTCTGATCTCTCGACTCAGTTTGTTAAAAGAGGATACAATAACAAATAAAATATTAATTTGTGTTCCTTTGCAATTTCTGCTTTGCTCCAACTGATCTACAGAAACATAAAGTAGCATTTAGATCTAATTCCTACGTGTCTCTACACATCCACACTGTGTAACTGGTGTGGTTTATGTGAGCATCCTTTATCAGCCAAGACTTGAAGCTTCCTGCAAATGAATATTCTGTTCAGCACAGGTTTCTTATTCTCACAAGGAAGAATATCACCTTTTTTTTTTCTTTTTCTGAAAAATGTAGGAATTTTAAAAGGAAATAAGAGCAATAATAGAGAAAAAAGAAGTGTAACGTGTATAAATGAGAATTGACAGCTCCCATTTCCTCAGGGTAGAACTTTCCAAAGCTTAAGTTTCCTTCCTTAAGTAAGGAAAGTGTTAGTCCTGTCTGGTGAAAACTGCAGAAGGATTTCAACAGATGCAGGAGATAGAGGCTCATCTTCTATTAAAAGTGCAAGGGTTCATCCATGTAATTATTGACTTCAGGAAGCCTCCAACCAGATGGAAAACTTCAAGCACATATTATTGATCCACTTTTCTCATTAAGCAGGGACTTAAATACTTGCTTAATTATTTTGAATTATGTCTGTAAAAAGATAAACAAGATGCAGAGACAGACTGATGGTGCAAGGCTGTGTTTTCTTTATCTGGACAGCTCAAATACCACCATCTGTTGCTTTCTCTAAAACAATCCAAAGTAATAAAGACGCCCTGCCTATTCTGATTATGTGTGAGTCATATTGTGAGGAAGTAACAGAGAAATGTGGGCAGCAGCAAAGTGTCGGTTATAATGAGCCTCCCCTGTAACAACTTCTTTCAAAGTGGAAATGAAACTCATTCACAAGTTTTTAAACTCAAGGATACAAATATACAGAGATCAAGAGGTTAATTATACTTGTAGTCTCCTTCAAAGAGAACTACTTCAAATTAGTCCAAATAACATGTTTTAACAAAAACTGTTTCTTTTAATATGATTCTACATTTTATCTCACACTTTCAAAAGTATATAAATATTTGGAGTTTATACATAATTTTTCAAACCAAGACGTTTTTTATGCAATCGTTTTGATAGAGTCAGTTTCTGGTTTATTCTCCTACCTTCTTTCTATACCATATCTAGAGATTAAAGAATAGCTTTATCATGGATACCAGCTGCAGATAGATCAGTGGAAGTTGTCTTGAACTCGGATCAAAGCCATAAATGTCAAGTACACACAGCATTTCAAATATCCCAGAAGACTATTTTTTCAGTCCAGTTTCTCCAGCATTACTTGTATATATGAAACAAATATTCCAGGCTTCTGTCTTTTGTTTCAGTATGAATTCTTTCACCAGATGAGAAGCATCCTGGAAGTCCAGAAGATAAAAGGACAGTAAGTGATTTCAGGCAGTTGAACTGGAGGTATAGGACTGCAGGTACCTCAGTGTGTCCTAAAGCTCTGTCTTTGCTTCTGGCTGCTGTGGAGCAGGAGAAATCCACCCTTGTTCACATCTTTTTCTCATTTCAAGTAAAAGTAGAGTCCATCACTTTGAATTTACTAATTTGTCCACTGCAATGGCATTGCCTTCTCCATTGTCATTTGTCTGCTTCCTCCTCCTTTTTCATCCCTCCTGCTGCTTCCTTTTATTTCAAAGAGGACACAAACACATGCTTGAGTCTCCTGAAGCTGTGTCGAGATCCACTGTGAATCACTTAAGCCCTTCTCCTACCAGATACGCTGCACGTTTGAACTCAATAGGCCAAAAGGTTGCCTGAATGTACAGAATGTATTTTTTACCAGCTCAATATTTGAAGATTATGATGATATAATGTTTTCTCTATAAACTGCTCCTTGCCAGAAGTATAAATGAAAGCTATGCTCACTTCAGTTAAACTACTTAATTTGGACATACCAAAAGGATAAATGATTAATTATTAGTATGTGCCCTTTGAGTGGCCTCTTAGGGATGTTACAATTCCCAAGTTTCCTTCTTGTTCTGTCTAAAATAGGATTTAGAGGTTTTTAATAGAATTTAGATGGGTTTAAATCTCCATATATGAGTTGTACTTTTACTGATTTATTGCATGAATTTCCTGTTGAATTTTTATGTGACACTTGATCTCCTCTGAGAGACCTGTTGAGTTCTGATTGGATAATGTAAATTTCCAATGGAGATTAAACACAAATGAGTATGAAATTGATTTATTGTAATAAATTAAATCGAGGTCTGAGGTTCCTGCTTTTCTTTTCTCCCCCAGCCAACCCAAGACTGTCAGATGAAGGGGTTTTTTTGGTAACAGTTTGCCAACAAAGAACAAGGAAAATTAAGAGCACATTTCTCAGTTACATATTGGAAATTAGATAAACTATTGTTCCAAACCTGTTTGACATCATGTGCACAAGAGAGTTGTTGGAATAGTTTAACAGTTATAATTCCATCATTGTGGAGCCAGCATATTGTCTTACATGATTTCTTCTGAATTCAAACTCATTATCAATTTAATGGAGGGAATAGGGAACAGTGCTTGTCTTATGTTCATGTCTGACCTTGGAGTATTCATTCTAAATATGTTTTGCAGTGCACAGTTGTAAATGGAAATGATTGACTGCAGTAAAAGATGATTTGGTATCACTGACAGGCTCAGCCTCATTGTCACAGAGAGGCAGGTTCGTCCACGAAATACCAGGCTGGTTCTGAAGCAATTCCAAAGGATCTGTGGTCTCCAGTGACAGTGCTCCTTGATGCACACACAAACGCTGGCTCTGTAGATACTGAGCTCCTGTGCAGACAAAGGTACTTTTCCTGCCTGAATTTATGAGTCACAAAAACTTAGAGAAGTGTGACTTGCCCAAAGACCAATTATGAACAGAGAATCCTTGTCAGGACATGACAAGGACATCCAGTGCCTACACCAAGCTGTTTCTTAACCCAAGGGTTAATGGCCTGGAGTTGTGTCAGAGCAGGCGTAGGTTGGATCTCAAAAGGTTCTTCCCCCAGAGGGTGGTGGGCACTGACCAGGCTCCCCAGGGCAGTGGGCACAGCCCCAAGGCTGCCAGAGCTCCAGGAGGGTTTGGATGATGCTCTGGGGCACAGGCGGTGATGGTCCTGGACAGGTTGAGGGTTGGACTCGATGATCTAGGTGGGTCCCTTCCAGCTCAGCACATTCTGTGATTCTGTGACTCTCGATCCCACAACAAAGGCTGAAAAAATTCTTGTTTCCTGAGCACATCCATTCCACCACTAATGCAGACACACAAGTTCTGCACACTGAAACAACTACTGGAATTTGTGCATCTGACCCTCATATCATATCTTCTAAAATATCTGAAATACCATACCTCTGTCAGGGAGATTGAAGCAGAAATCCCACCAATCCCATGGCATTCACCATGCACTTCACTGTTAGCTGAAGTGAATTGACTACATGAAACATTCAATGTCATGGGAATGCTTGGGCTTCTACTCTGTTGTGTTGGAAGGGAGCCTGAAAAAAAGAGGAGAGAGAAAGCCTGAAAGAGAATGTTTCCAGGGGTCTGGACTGACAGGACAAGGGGGAATAGCTTCAAACTGACAGAGGGCAGGTTTAGACCAGATATCAGGAAGAAATTGTTCCCTGTGAGGATGGGCAGGCCCTGGCACAGGTTGCCCAGAGAAGCTGTGGCTGCCCCACCCCTGGAAGTGTCCAAGGCCAGGTTGGACAGGGCTTGGAGCAACCTGGGCTAGTGGAAGGTGTCCCTGCCGTGGCAGGGGGTGGGAATGAGATGATCTTTAAGGTCTCTTCCCACTATTCTATTATTCAGCTCAGAATAACTTCAGTGGACAGATGCAACCTATGACCCACATGCCCAAGCTATTAACATATTCACTGAGCTTACACTGTGCCACTGCTGTAATTTTAAGAAAAAGATTCCATGTTATAGCCAAGAAAACCAAAAGAAAGAGGATAAGAATATACAACTTGCATGGAGAGCCAGCTTGCAAAATCTGCATTTGATTTAGCCCATTGATTTTTTTTTCGTTGGTTTAATTGATTGATCATTAATAGGCCACTGTTAGGTAAGATGGTAAACATACGGACCCCATCCATGGAAATGCTGTCTGTGTAAGTTGTGAACCACTGCACAAGGACCACAACACAAAATGGCTTTTCTCAAAAATAACCTGGCACATTTATCACCGCAGTTAATTCCCTTGCCTGCTGTTTTAACAAAAATTTCTGTTTGTTAAGTATCAAACAGCAGCTACGTCTCTAAGCAGCTACGTGGGCACAATATTGATGCTTCTTGCAACAATGTCCTGCAATCAATGCTGCCATTTCGAAATGCAAAAACCTTGTAGAGAAAGAGAGATGAGAATGTGAGTACAAATCTCCCAGAACACAACCCTTGATCTCCCGGGTGTGTTCTCAAAGGTTTTCAGATTCTCTCTCGGAACATTCCCCAAAGTTAGGCCAGAAGAAGTCAAAGTAATTTAGATCCAATCTCTTCTCAAAAATGAAATGAGCAGAAGTTTTATTAACAGGAAATGAAGAGGAAATTGAACTTTCATATTTCATGGTGCAATTGTTATGACACAAAACAATATTCATCGATACAAAGTTTGGAAGATAGTTATTTATATATCTATGATGCTCTGCCGTGGTAGGGGTTGCTCCTTATGATTTTTGAGCTCCTCTCCCTGAGCACACAGATAAGGCACCACCCCCTCCCTGGGAAACTGCAGGGAGGGACCATTCTTGGACACTGTTGTGGATGTTTGGGCATAAGTTGTCAGAAATGTCCAATAACTTAGATCCCTGCCACTTCAGACTACTTACTGAAGCAGTACTTAAAAGCAATATATCAAGGTAGGTGACTATGAAAAGGTGGCCTGGATGACTCAGTGTGGTCCTCTTTGAAGCCAGTACCTGAAGAGATTGGTATTCTACAGGTCAATGCAAGCTACTACTTTTTCCTCTTACTGCAAAGTACCACAGCCTAAAAATGTTCATCTATGACAGGGGAAAAGAATGAAATTTCAGTCTCACACTTTCTGCAATGCAAATGCAAAACTCAGCTTAAAAAAGAAAATAAAGTTTCCTAGTGTGGAAGAAGGTTCAAAGCTAAACCCTTTCCATAGCCTTAATGGTAAAATATTACCAAAGAAAATTAATCAACATATTATTTAACGAGAAAAGAAAGAAATCTATTCTGACTCCCATAATTCAGAAAATAATGTACATTCCCTAATACACATCTATAACCCCATTAGAGCTGACAGAGAAAAAGAAGAATCTATATGTAATCAAGATGTTCTTAATGCTTCAATTGTCAGTGTATACCTTGCAAATATTCTTTCTCTTTATCAGAAGATTTTTCAACTATCTGAAATACTTTTAGTATGTGTTGAGAAGAAATAACTTTCTGCTTCAAAGCTGTTCCAGCCCATACAACAGACTGTGGTAACTGAGAGTCTATGGTAAATGGTGGCAAAAAAAAAATTAAGGCAGTTTTAGGTTATAAAATTACAGCCAAAATGTTACATGATGTTCTACGCATTGCTTGAGACAAGTGTGGGTTAATTACATCTATGAGCACTATGAAAATATTGGAAACCTGTCACACAAATTTGCCCATTTTGTAGCTGTTTAAGTAGAGGACATTCATTCATGCATTCATGGCTAGGCTTCATGAACAAAAGTTTGGGAAGGGCTCTACCCAAGCTTGCTA